>JAGFNQ010009509.1:141609-200492 GCA_024364735.1 Boesenbergia rotunda
GAGGGGGGGTGAATATCGCAAATCATTCGGATTTAAAAGAGCGGGTGCGCAGCGGAAATAAAAGAAAAACAGAACAATGCAAACACAGTCGGTTTACTTGGTTCGGAGCCTGGGTCGACTCCTACTCCAAGGCCCCACGGTCGTTGACCGTTTTCTGCGGGCAATTCTATAAGTTCGCAAAGTTTACAAATAGATTTTACAAGAAGCAGAATAGTAAACTTTTAAATATAGAGCTCTTCGTTACCGACGTCCGGTGTAGATCGAAGTTTCGGAGCAGCGGGACGTCGTCAGCTTGAGTTAGAAGATTTCTGGAGCGTGTCGCGGAAGCAGAAGAGCGTAGAAGCGTCGAAAAACTTGATACTTGAAGAAGGGGGTCGAGGGCCCTTTATATAGGGCCTGGGGGCGCCCTGGTCGACGGGGGCGCCCCCCCACGTGGCAGCAGATCCATAAGAGGCGCGGTCGTCGACTTATCCCTTAATCCTCGGGATAAGGCCTTGACTGGGGCGCCCTGGACGCTGGGGGCGCCCTGGTTGACCGGTCAAACCTTATCCGCAGTGCTGAGCTCTCCTCGGTAAGGTTTGCGTCACCCTGTGCGCTGGGGGCGCCCGGGACAGTGGGGGCGCCCTGGGCATGTAGCGCAGACGCGACAGAGTTGTTTTGCAATGGGGGCGCCCGGGACAGCGGGGGCGCCCTGGTCAGCTGTTGCCTCACTCCTTTAAGGTACTCTGAGCTGCAGACACTCGTTCCTTCGGACCTACATCCAGGGTTAGTCCAAAACACAATAAAACAATAAAATAATAGGTTATACAGCCTCAGCTGTCTTGGTTCTGACTTTGGTCTCCAAAATGGAGCCCTAGGTCGAACCGACGCCTAATGTTCCCTCAAGGGGAACGCGTCCTCACCTACTCCTCTCGGGAGAATTTACCTGGTGCCAACCGGATCCTCCAGTTGGACTTTGCCCGGTAGCCCTTCGCCAGGTCTTGGTTTTCGCCTAGCAGCCCTCCCAGACTTGGTTTTGCCAGCAGCCCTTCGCCAGGACTTGGTTTCGCCCAGCAACCCTTCGCCAGGACTTGGTTTCCTGCAGCCCATCGTCAGTGCCTAGCACCTCGCTAGGACTTGGTTTTCGCCCAGCAACCCTTCGCCAGGCTTGGTTTCCTGACAGCCCATCGTCAGGTGCCTAGCATCCCTTCGCTAGGACTTGGTTTTCGCCCAGCAACCTTCGCCAGGACTTGGTTTCCTGACAGCCCATCGTCAGGTGCCTAGCAGCCCTTCGCTAGGACTTTGTTTCCTGCACTCTCAAGCAGTATTGTTAGACAACAAATAACCCTTAACTTTGAATCCTTTGCCAATATCAAAACAAGGTTTGATCTGGTGCTTCCTGCACCAACAATCTCCCCTTTTTTGATTATGGCAACACAATTCAAAGTTAAGGAAAAAGATAGCAGTTTAAGCATAAAGGTTAAGACTAATAAAACATATCAATTCGTAACAGTCTAAACCCAAATGTAATTTGAACAGTGAAAAGAGAGAGAGAAAAAAATTTCTCATGCTCATTCTCCCCCTTAACTCTTAACTTTGACCTTTCCTCCCCCTTTGACATATATCAAAAACAAGCATGAGTGAACAAGGTATCTAACAGGGATTTATGAGTTTTTCTAAGTGCTTTATGTTTTTGACAAAGTATTTTTCAAGAATCGAGTAAAAGCATTTTCAAAACTTTTTACACTTAGATAATTTACCATTATGAAAAAAATTTCAGGCTTAAAAAAAAATTTACAACTTTTTATAAGGCAGAAAAAATTTACTTAGGCAAAATTTCCAAGTTTCCAAAAAAAATTTTAACTTTTAGAAAAGGAAACTTTACTTAGAAAATTTTTCAAGAAATTTTTCACGCTTAGAAAATTTTCAAGAAAAGGATTTTTCAGGCTTAACAAGTTTTTAAACTTTGGAGCAAGTACTTTTTAGAAGAATTTGAAAATTAAGTGTCAAGTACTTGATTGAGAAAATTAAGTAAAAAAAATACCCTTTAAATACTTAAGTACTTAAAAGATTTTGAAAAGAAATTGTGTTTTGAAATATGTTTTGAAAGAAGTTTTGAGAATAAATTGTTTATCAGAGCTTATGAGTTTTGAAAACATAAAAATACTTGGTATAACTCTTAAAAGCATAGCAAAAGCTTAAATTTCCAGATTAAGTCCATTTTGAAGAGTATTATGCAAAAAAATATTTTGTATTTGAAAAAAAATTCGAAAAAAGAGTTTTGAAAAGATTTTTCAAGTACTTTTGAGATAAATTATGATTTGAAATACATACGTACTTTTAGAAAAGTATTAGTTTTTTTTTTGAAAACAAAATATTTCACTTGACTAGGTTTCTTTTCCAGTCTGACACAATCCTAGGAAACCTTGTTAACTACAAGGACATTTCCTAAGTGTCCTGGAAATTTTCAACCTTAAGTAAATTTTTAAAAAAATGATAGTACTTAAAAATATATGCTAAAAAGTGTGTGAACTTTTGAAGGTTCAATGTTTTACTTAACTTGGTTCATTTTCCAGTCTGACACCATCCTAGGAAACCTTGTTGACTACAAGGACATTTCCTAAGTGTCCTGGAAATTTTCCAACCTAAGTAGATGTTATTTCGAAAATAATTTCATAAGTCACACAAATTCTAACAAATGGTATTTTGAAAAACTTAGATTTTTGCAAGAGTTTGAAATAAAGCATGTTATTAAATAATTCCTTTAATTTTGACCTCCCCCTAAACTTGACTCAGTTCTGGGAAGCTTGTTGACCACAAGTACTCTTCCTTTGAGTCTTAAGGTTTGAGTCAGATTAGAAAGAACTGTTTAACAAAGACATAAGTAAAAAGAAACTTTTTCTGAAGTTTTTCTTTTGACTTAGACTCCCCCTTAATTTGACACATCCTAGGAGTCCTTGAAGATCATGAAGTGGATCATTCCTCTGTGTCTTTAGGGTTTGTCAAGATCAAAAGAAGCACTTTTGAACAATCTTCTGAGTATGATAACTTTCAAGGAGATAAATTTTTGACACCTCAATTTGGAATAATAACACAGTTTAAAAATTTTGAAATGATAATAATTTTTCCTAAGCGATAGTAATATATTAAGGTTTTTTAATCAACTTTTGAAAGCCTTATTTTGAGATGAAAATAAGTTTTAAAGCATAAGGATTTTGAGAAATCTAAAAAACATTAAGAAGAACTCCCCCTGTATCCGACATAGACTGACTTTATCTAAGACCTTAGTGTTGACTAGGTTTGACTATGTTGACTAGGGTTGACTGTTTTGACCAAGTTTGACTCAGTTGATAATGTTTGACAATCAATAACTAAAACAAAACAAGCCCTAGATTATATTTAAAATGAGTCTATCGAGATATTTAACATGAAATTTCATATTAAAAAAAATGTTAGGAATGAAAAGTAGGGTACAAAAAAAAAAGGTAAGCTTAAATAACTCTTGCAAACTGAATCATACTTTTAGCTCCTAGATGTCTCACCCAGTTCTATGTGATCAAGCATGTTAACCTTATGGGTTTTGTGAGACAGGTTTGAAGGTAAAAATGATTTTGAAGAAGAGAATGATTAATTTAAAAAAAAATTAATTTTGAAAAAGAAGTGATTAAATTTGAAAAATATTTAATTTTGAAAAAGAAGTGATTAAATTTGAAAAATGTTTGAATTTGAAAAAGAAGTGATTAAATTTGAAGAAGAGTTTTGTAAACAGGTTTGAATCTATAATTATTTGAAATTTGTGTTAGATTTGAATTTGACAAAAGATAATTTGAATTTGAATTTCAAAAATTGACTTCCAGGTCTTGGCGAGGCACTAGGCCTTCTTTGGCCTTAGCCTTATGGGATCATCCACCCTTTCCTTGACAAAGCCTTTTAATGAAATTTCATTTTTAAATTAAATTAGGTCATTTTCTGGTCTAACTAGCTTGGGTCTTGGATCGGTAGCTTCGGCTGGTTTCACCAGTCTAAAGAGACCAAGTAGACTTGATCTTATTAGAGTTGGTTTCCCCAACGTACTATCATCTCACCTCCTCCCAATACTATGTTTCCAAATTTCAAGTAATTTAGTCCTTAAGTCTAACTATTCCTAATTCTAAGCATGGCAACTTGCAGAAATTTAATAAACAATCAATCAATCAAACATGCAATTTAATAAAAAAATTATTTAAGTCACTTCAAAATGGTAATAATATTCTAGATTTTCGCAATAAGCAATGTTATGAATTACATTTTCATATGAATTAATCATGTTGTTCATAGTAAATAATGGATTATTAAATACTGTAAATTTACCATTTGATTCCCTTTTGGAGGTCTCCCCCTTGATTTTAGCCATCTTCCCTTTGCTTGATTGTTTCCTCAGTATTTTGTAGTGGTCGTGAGCTAACCGGACAAGTTTCCGAGGATACCTTTCTTTGTCGTCAGATTCTGAGTCTGAGTTGGACTCAGGTTCTAGTTGTATCTATTTGATTATTCAATTCTAATTTAGAAAAAGATTCAAAATTAGTTACCGTCTTAGTCAGTTCGTCGTCTGATTCTACTGGTTCGATTTCGATTCTGGATTCGAGTTCAGATTCTGATTCGGCTATCTGTGCTTGGACATCAAGTACCTCAATGTCGAAGCTCTCTTCGTGTAGGTTGATTAGTTTCTCCCACATTTCTTTAGCACAGTTGAAGGATCCAACTAGCTTGAGTTGTTCGTTAGTTAGACCGCATTGAAGAATTGCAGTTGCTCTTGCATCAGTCTCAATTTGGTTGAGGGTTGGTTCATCCAGTTTGTCCCATGCAATTAATAGTCCATCTTCTGTAGGGAGGTGGAACCCTGTTTGAATTATCAACCAGAGATCTAGATTGTCCTTCAGGTGGGATTCCATTAGACTTTTCCAGGTTCTGAAGTTCTCGCCAGAGAATAGAGGCGGGCGAACACTGTTCCATTCTTGATTGGCGATTAAGGATAAATCTTGCACACAAGGAAAAAAAATAGAGATGTACCAAGACTTGGTCTTGGATTAGTAGTGCGGGAGAGAGAGAAAAACAAGCTCAAAAGGTGTTTGCACGAATTTCGAGGTAAAATAATAATAAAAATTTTTTGAAAATGCTGACCTTAACAATTTTGATTAATGAAGAAAGAGTAAGAAAAAAAATTTCTCGAATTAAGATAGCACGAATTTCGAGGAAAAATATTAAAATAATAATAAAAAAATTTTACGACAAGTTTTCACAAATTGATTCTTTTATCAATTCTGACTTATGGTGAGAAAATGAGAATTTAGAATTGAAAAAGGCGTAAGGATATTTTAAATACACTCACAGATATTATTTATTTGAAAAATAAAGCGAAAAAAAATCCGAAATTTTCAAACTGGTGGTTGCACCAAGTTTGAATTCCCCGCTCTGATACCACTTGTTGGATCGAGAAATGCGAGAGAGGGGGGGGTGAATATCGCAAATCGTTCAGATTTAAAAAGAGCGGGTGCGCAGCGGAAATAAAAGAAAAACAGAACAATGCAAACACAGTCGGTTTACTTGGTTCGGAGCCTGGGTCGACTCCTACTCCAAGGCCCACGGTCGTTGACCGTTTTCTGCGGGCAATTCTATAAGTTCGCAAAGTTTACAAATAGATTTTACAAGAAGGCAGAATAGTAAACTTTTAAATACAGAGCTCTTCGTTACCGACGTCCGGTGTAGATCGAAGTTTCGGAGCAGCGGGACGTCGTCAGCTTGAGTTGGAAGATTTCTGGAGCGTGTCGCGGAAGCAGAAGAGCGTAGAAGCGTCGAAAAACTTGATACTTGAAGAAGGGGGTCGAGGGCCCTTTATATAGGGCCTGGGGGTGCCCTGGTCGACGGGGGCGCCCCCCCACGTGGCAGCAGATCCACAAGAGGCGCGGTCGTCGACTTATCCCTTAATCCTCGGGATAAGGCCTTGACTGGGGCGCCCTGGACGCTGGGGGCGCCCTGGTTGACCGGTCAAACCTTATCCGCAGCGCTGAGCTCTCCTCGGTAAGGTTTGCGCCACCCTGTGCGCTGGGGGCGCCCGGGACAGCGGGGGCGCCCTGGGCATGTAGCGCAGACGCGACAGAGTTGTTTTGCAATGGGGGCGCCCGGGACAGCGGGGGCGCCCTGGTCAGCTGTTGCCTCACTCCTTTGAGGCACTCTGAGCTGCAGACACTCATTCCTTCGGTCCTGCATCCAGGGTTAGTCCAAAACATAATAAAATAATAAAATAATAGGTTATACAGCCTCAGCTGTCTTGGTTCTGACTTTGGTCTCCAAAATGGAGCCCTAGGTCGAACCGACGCCTAATGTTCCCTCAAGGGGAACGCGTCCTCACCTACTCCTCTCGGGAGAATTTACCTGGTGCCAACCGGATCCTCCAGTTGGACTTTTGCCCGGCAGCCCTTCGCCAGGTCTTGGTTTTCGCCTAGCAGCCCTTCGCCAGGACTTGGTTTTCGCCTAGCAGCCCTTCGCCAGGACTTGGTTTTCGCCCAGCAACCCTTCGCCAGGACTTGGTTTCCTGACAGCCCATCGTCAGGTGCCTAGCATCCCTTCGCTAGGACTTGGTTTTCGCCCAGCAACCCTTCGCCAGGACTTGGTTTCCTGACAACCCATCGTCAGGTGCCTAGCATCCCTTCGCTAGGACTTGGTTTTCGCCCAGCAACCCTTCGCCAGGACTTGGTTTCCTGACAGCCCATCGTCAGGTGCCTAGCAGCCCTTCGCTAGGACTTTGTTTCCTGCACTCTCAAGCAGTATTGTTAGACAACAAATAACCCTTAACTTTGAATCATTTGCCAATATCAAAACAAGGTTCGATTTGGTGCTTCCTGCACCAACAACATATTGAAGTGCGTCACCACTTCATTAGAGATCATGTTGCTAGGGGAGATATTGTACTGTCACATGTAGAGTCCAAATCAAACTTAGCTGACATTTTTACTAAACCACTTCCCGAAAATGAATTTAGTTTCCTAAGAAGGGAGTTGGGAATGTGTCGCCCTTCTTGAATTTCAAAATGCATTCAAAACCCTTCATGATTATTTCAAATTGTTGAGAAATAATTGGGTAACTTTGGGGACATCTCACACAAACTATAAGGTTTAACAAAACATTTTTGTTTGCTAGATATGGGGTGAGATGTTAGGATCAACTCAATTTCTCAAAATGTCAATGCATCCCTTGAGAAATTAGGTTGACGAGATAATAATCACTTCGGTGACCAAGTATGGTAAAAACCAATGCATAACATATGTGTATTTGGCTCCATGATCATACTTGGACATTCCAATCAAGGAAACTTGATTGGAAACTTGAATTTGATACAAACTTAGTTAGAATTGCTTGAATGATTGTTGATTGAGTTTAACTCCATTTGTGTGGATCAAAGTGATTGTTGAACCTATAAGGACCTTTGATCTTTGTTTAGGGATCAATTTTAGTCATGAGATCATGTCCAAGTTCGATAAACTTCATCAGATCTCGTTGGAAAGATTCTGAAAATCTGAAACTGAATGTTTCAGATCGTATCAGGGAGTATCAGGAACCCTGATCGGTCACCGGACCGATCAGGCCTAGGGCTAATAGGTCCCCGGACCGATCTGGCTTCCTCTTGCATTGATCGGTCCACAGACCGATCAGAGGGGCAGCAGTGACTTTACGAAATTCTGAGCAAACTTACTGAGCCAGCCTGGATCGGTCCCCGGATCGATCTGGCACCTTATGGTGATCGGTCCACAGATCGATCAGGGGGCTCACAGGTTTCCCTCTGAACCCTACTGTTCGTGTCTTGATCGATCAGCCGATCGATCAGGAGCGCGCCTGATCGGTCACCCGACCGATCAGGACTAGGTCAGTCCGATCAGGCTATAGCCTGATCGGTCTAGGCGCTATCAGATCGAACGGTGATCAGTTCAATCGCATTAAAGTGTGGTTGGTGGACCAATCCACCAACTGAATAACTTCTTCGAAACCTCTCATTGCCAAACCCTAGCGCCGAAACCTCCCACTTACGTGACCTTCAGTGTGTGTGCGAGAGCTTTCCCAGTGCCTTCGTCTTCCTCTTGCGAGTGCGCGCGTGCTGTTCTAAGAGGGTTCTTACGAGCTCTGTCTTCTTCCTGCGGTTTTCTCTCTCGCTGAAGGGCTTTGCGATCATCTCTTGCGCTGAAAGCCTCTCCTGCACAAGCCTTTTTCCCTTCCAGACTTCAAGAACTTCTCCATGGCGCCTAAGTAAGTTTATGTTGGTTAGTTCACTTTGTGAATCAGTTCATGGATTTATGTATTTGAGCCTAACCATATTTTTGATGATTGTGCCATGACCTTTGTGTGTTGGCCGTGACCCTATCTTTCCATACTTCAACTTATGATTACTCTTCTATGATCAAATCGTGGGTCCTTGATTAAACTATGTTCTTGTGATCAACTCAATCTCGCTCATTTGATTATTCTGTACAATGACCAACTTTTGTATTGTGGTTATGTTTCCCTAATCTTGTGTCCTGACTAACTTGATTATCCTGTGCCATGATCAAATCTATCTTCATGATTTACTCAATTCTTTAGAAAATCTTCTAAGGGTAAAGATTTCGCAGAGGGCAGCGCAAAGGGGAAAGCCCCTTCCTCATCTGCGCCCTCCAGAAGGCCTCAGCCTTCCTCAAGCTCTCGTTTCCCAAATGCTGCCTGTGAGCAGGCATTCCAATCCCGCACCTTTAAGCTTCTATCATACCGATCCATTGATATCCCTTTTCTGACTGAACATTGTCCGTCGGTCATGGAGATAGTCATGTTTTACAACCTTGATTTTCTTCTTTCTTTGGAGAGAACTATCAATTACGACCTAGTCTTCGAATTTTACAACAACCTTCAGCAGGGACCTCAAGGAGGCTTCGAGTTCACCACTCGAGTCGCCAAGAGGAATCTTGATTTTTCTTACAAGATTTTAGCAGAGTATTTGGGTGGTCGACGATCACCAAATCTGTACTCGATCTACCCTGAGCTTCCTGATCCTTTATTGGCACCTTTTGCAGATGTTACCCCCGACTCCATCTATCAACATTTCTTTGGTCAGCCTCGCCCCACCGGGCTTGATGAGTTGGGTCCTGATTTTCCTACCTTTGCAGCTCTACGTCTGTCTCCTGATGATTGCATCTTATTCAAGATTATCACAAATTGTATCCTCCCAATTACTTCCAAGCCTTTAACTGAAATCCGACCCTACCATTGCCTTATGCTCTACGGCATGCACCGCCAGTTGGACTTTGATATCATGGAAAGCATCTTTCAGTCCATTCTATCTTATAGAGAGCCGAGTCGCCGCACAGTCTATATGCCATTTGGTCATCTCATCACCGAATGGCTTATGTCAGTAGGTGTTGATGTCACCAAGGGCAGGACAGTGCCTATGGTCCGACAGGATTGCAGACTTGGCCGACGGGCATTTGCCAAGTCCGGCATCATCTTACGGGACCGCGATGGGGCCTTGATCTGGAAGGATGGGAGAGGACTCGGTGACCTACCTGGGGGAGCACCACATTTTCAGGCACCACCCGAGCCTGCTGCACCTCACGAGGCTCCTGCTGCTGGTGATTACTACGATGAGCCCGAGCCGGATCTGCGCTGGCAGATTTCAGAGCTGGATCAGACCGTCCAGCATGATTTTCAGTTGCGAGAGATTTACCGCGAGGAGGTCCGATCACAGTTCCGATCCATTGATCGCAGATTGATCGACGTGGAGTCCACTGTCTCTGGGGTCCAAACATTGCAGCAGACTTGGTACGCAGAGTGGCACAGCCATACATTTCCAGGGGATGCCCCTTCAGGCAGTGCTGCACCAGGGTCTACTGATGCCACGATGGATGATCTCATGCACGATGATGACCCCCCCCCCCCCCCCGCGCTGACGTTTGAGCTTGGATGTCCCTTGCCTCTCCTTGTGATCTATGTACTTAACTGTTTGATTTGTGTGACTTTCAGGCTGTATGCCCTATGACTTGTCAGTTGTGGCTTTGAGCCGCACGTATTTTGACTTTGATGCATATGTCTTGCATCCTATTATGCCTTGACTTCTCTGACTTTATCTCACATGTTTATCCTGCTTCAGTATGTTGTTGATGCTATACTGTTTACATGCGTATTATCTGCATGTTTGCTACATTGCCATGCTTATGCTTATGATGCCATGTTCATATGCTGCATGTGAATGTTATATCTTGATCTATCTTTTCACATGATGTCATATGTGTTCCAAAATTACATTCGATCTTTCTGGTTTTGGGATACCCCTAGGATTGAGGGAGAGTATGGTTAAACTTAACAGCCCCTCTAGACCCTTTTCGGTGTTCGACAAACGGGGAGAGTGTTGGTTGGTTAAGTTTAGGATGATTATATTGTAGGGGGAGGATCTTGATTCCCCTATGATTCTGAAAGTTGAGAAATTGATTGAGAATCTCTAAACTTAAAATTGGATTGTCAAACAACAAAAATGGGGAGATTGTTGATGCAGTCTGACCCGAATTGTTGTTTTGCTGTTGACACCGATTTTAGTTTAGGTTGATGATTATGATGATTATGATTAAGTCCTGATCGGGGATCAGGCAGGGTATGGGAAATCTTAGCTTGGAGGGCTAGGTATTGGAAAATCCTAACCTGGAGGGTTAGGTGTGGAAAATCCTAGCTTGGAGGGCTAGGTGTTGAAAAGTCCTAATTCGGAAGGGTTGGGTGAAAAGTCCTAGCTTGGAGGGCTAGGTGAAAAGTCCTAACTTAGAGGGTTAGGTGAAAAGTCCCAACTTGGAGAGTTAGGTGAAAAAGTCCTGGCATGGAGGGTCAGGTCCTAGCTTGGAGGGCTAGGTTTGGAAAAGTCCTAATCTGGAAGAGTTGGGTGAAAAGTCCTAGCTTGGAGGGTTAGGTGAAAAGTCCTAACTTGGAGGGTTAGGTGCAAATTCCCAACTTGGAGGGTTAGGTGAAAAATCCTTAGCTTGGAGGGCTAAGGTGGTTGGAGCCCCTGGATCGGTCTGGTGACCGATCAGGGAGTTGGCACGGTGCTCCTTCGTGGATCGGTCTGGTGACCGATCCAGCGATGACTGATCGGTCTGGTGATCGATCAGGGAGTATGTGTTTCACCCATTTCTTGGCTCCTGATCGGTCCGGTGACCGATCAGGGAGCAAACAGTGAGGTTGAGTTCCCCTGCTGATCTGCTCCTGATCGGTCTGGTGACCGATCTGGCTCACTGTGCAGATCGTTCTGGAGAACGATCTAGCTTCGCGAGTTCCTCACTAAGATTGATCAAGACGGAGCTTGATCGGTCTGGTCATGATTTGATCGGACTGGTGACCCATCAGGAGGCTGCCTGATCGGTCCGGTGACCGATCAGGAGGTCTGGACTGTGAAGCTCAGAAATCGCCTGATAATAGGGGTGGATCGGTCCGGTGACCGATACATAACCTGGGATCGGTCTGGTGATCAATCCAGGAGAGTCCCAAAGAAATCGCGATTTCTAATTGAGCGTTGGGAACCGATCAGGACAGAGCCTGATTCGTCTAGACCCAGCCTCATCAGTCTGGTGACTGATCAGGAGGCTCTCTGATTGGTCCGGTGACCGATCACTTTAATTCAAAATGCACTGTCAGACGCTCTGATCACGTCTGAACGTATCCGATTCTCTGCGCTTAACATCTGATATTTGATTTGCTATGTGATATGCTGCTCTAACACACTGATTAGGCTGCAGGTGACAGGGAAGGATTCAAACACTCAAGGAGAGTCAATGGTGGCCTTTCCTTGGAGCAGGTTTGTCCATTTTCCATCTCAGGTTCCAACGACTGGAGCTGCAAACTGGAGCTGCTGACTGGAGCTTGGCTGAGGGAGGCTCAGGAAGTCCAGGGAGAGCTCAGTGGTAGCTGGCGTTGGCAGGGAAGCAGCTGGAGGCTGCAGGAGATGGTGTCACCTGATGCTGAGTAGAGAAACAAAAGGGCGGAAAAAAGCTTCTTTGAAGCAGAGTTCGCGAATTGAGTTCTTGCTGCGCCTTTGGTTTCTCCACAACTTGCTTGCGTGTTCTGAAGTTTCATCACCTTGAGCAAGCTACTGCAATCTTGAAGCAACCATTCATTACTTGAGCGCTAGAAGGAATGAACAAGAAGCTCCGAGTCCAACAGCGAGAAGACACGAGGAGAAGGCTCTTGCGTGAGATCGTCGCTGGGTGGAGCTCTGAGGGAGCTTGCTGTGTTCTTGTCTTTGCTAAGTGCTAAGTAAGATTTTTTTTGTGTTTCATTATGCTTAAATCTATATCTGTGATTGAAACGCTGTGGAGAGGTTTCTCCACCGAGAAGAAGGTTGCTTTCTATCCGGTGCTAACCGGGGCTTGATCTGCCGATGATCAAGGGATCGCCCACCTTAACGGCACGCCAAGGAGTAGGGGCAAGTTATCCCTGAACCTTGTAAACCCTCCTTGTTAGCGATCTTGCTAGTTGTGTTTGTTTGCCTTCGTTTTCTATTTTTGTTTTCTGCACTGCTTTGTTTCAATTGTTTTCTTCCGCTGTGCTACTAATAAGTTTGAGTGCAGAATTCGATAAGTGCTTAAAGTCCAAGTGTTTGGCTATATTCAGCCCCCCCCCTCTCTAGCCATCCAGGTTCCAACATTGCCAACGTTACGAGAACCTATTGGGTCACACATATAAAGCATCATGTTTCAGAGATAACTTATTTTTAGTTTGACTAAAATATTATCCAAAATTGGATTAATTAAGTTAGACTCAAATGAATCCAATTGGATTATGGGATTGAGTCTAATTTGAGTTAGACTCATTTAGATTAGACTCAACCACTTAAAAGGGATTAGTGTTCATTAAAAGGGTTTAATGAATATTATTAAAGAGGAAGACTAAGAGACCAAAACCTTTTGGATTTATTGGATGAATAAAAAAGGTTAAAACAATACCAAGAGACTTTGGTATTTTTTGAGATTAATGGATATTAATAGATTGAGAAGACCAAAAGCCAAAGACCTTTTGTATTCTAAAGCTTGACAATAAAAGGTCTATGTTGGTGGAATGAAGAGGTTGTTGAACTTGATCCTTCTTCTTCCTCCTCTCCTTCTTGGTCGAAACACACAAGGTATGTTTTTGGTCCTCTAGTCTTGTAAATCATCCCAAGCTGCTAGCACAACTAAGGTGGTTCATCTTCGAGACCGAAATCATGTTCGTGTGGATACTATTAGAGGCACGGTCATCCTGATCATGCAAAGATCCGATGAACCAAAGACTAGAAGATATGCTAAGGGTACGCATCAAAGGTATAACTCTTTAGATAGAACTTTGTATGAATTTTTTGCATGGATTGTTCGAAGGGATCCTATTTTTCCACTACGATTTTGTTATTTTCGCATAGAGAGCCCTATATACCTCCACTTACAATTTGCAGACTTACTTGACTAATCACTTGACCCACTAGGTTTTCATGCTAGATGCCCCATCTGGACTTCAACTAGTTGTTATGCCCCACGGACCCAACTAGACATTCTAGTAGATATCAAACTATCTAAACTTCCTTCCAGTTATTATGTTTTCTATACCTAAATGGACTTCAGCTTGGTGTCAGGTTCTATCAAGTCTTTCAGTCTTGCACAATTAGTAAATAAATTAAAAAACACAACATCTAACTTTAACATTTTGTTATACATCCAAATCTGAGTTTGATTATTAGTGCAAACTGAACCAACAGTTGTAACAAACTAAAAAATCTGCCTCTTACTTTATGTTTTTGTCATTTATATTTATTTATTAATTTGTCTGTCCTTTTCAAGCTAGAAGTAAGAGAAGGTTCTAATTTGGATTTAGGGCTATTCACCCCCTCTAGCCGGTCTAATGTGATCCAATAATTGGTATCAAAGCCCAACCGATTTAGAAGGACTAACTACCAACTAAAGTAATAAGAAGATGGTCGAATCATGCATCTGCCTACCAAAGTTCGAGGGAAAGTTCACGTTTTAGAAGCGAAAAATGGAGGTATACTTTAAAATTGATTTTTATATTTTACTAACTATAAAATATGGTTTTGAATTGCCTACAGATGGGAATGGAGAAGAAAAAGAAGAGCACGACTAGAACAAGAAACAGCAGCCTATGTTTGTAACGCCCCAAATTTTGGGCTTGCTTTCGATTTTCATTAGGGCACAAAAATGTCGATATAGGTTATCAGATGGTATGACATCTATTTCATGAATGAATAGAATTACATTTTTGTGATGTCATGATTAAATGATATGTGATTCCATTAGAAAGAATTAGAATATATAATTGCATAAATTAGAATATGTGATTGCATAAATTCGAATATGTGATTGCATAAATAGGAATATGTAATTTCATAATATGTGATTTGAGAATATGAGAGTAAATTGGGCTAATGGACTTTGCAAAAGTGAAAACCAAAGAGGAGCAAAAATATGCTCTTGCTGAGAATCGAACCTTGGAACTCTTAGTAAGCAAAGCCTTGAAAAGCAACGAAGTAACCAATTGACCCAGCAGGGGATTGCTGAGAGAAAGGAAGGGAAATTCTTGTTAAGGGTTAGGGAATGTGAAAGGGTAGAGGAAGAGACTCTTGATGAGAAACCCCTTAGTGAAGGGACACTTGGAGAAGAGGCACTTTGTCTCTTCCCTTAGTATAAATAAGAGGGAATGCTAAGGGGCTAACTATCATTGTTGCAAACCCCTCACTCACTCTCCCTCTTCAAGTTTTCGAAATCCTAACTCCCTTCTCCCTCTTCAATTTTCGAAATTCAAACTCCTCTTCCTCCTTGAGATTTTCGAAAATCCAAGGGAAGGGTCTCATCCCAAGGGACACTCCCAATACCCTATTGAAGGTTTGAATCTCTTGCAAGGCAAGAAGAAGTCAAGGACCTCAAGAGCAAGGACAAGCACATCCCCTCCGAACTAAGGGTATACCTTAAGGATATTTAGCGAAAGAGGTAAGTGCCCCTCACCTGTAGCATAATTGCTGTGTATGATTTCCTTCTTCTTGTAGTTTGCGAAAATGGGGATTTGCCCTAGGTAAGTTTCGGCCACCCCTTAAGGGAAAGCCTTGGTTACTTTTTGATACATGAGAAGACCCCTTGGAACTTAGGGTATACCTATATGTTGATTTCCTTCAAGTTGTGATAACAAAAATTAGGGTTTGCAGCCCCTACAAGTTTCGGCCAAGACATGGAAAAATTAGGGATTCAAGGGTTGAATTACTCTATGATAGTGTATGACATGATAATGTAGATAAGGTGTTTGTATAAATGGTTGTGTGAATGTTTGATTTCAAAAACCCTAAATCCCCCTACCCTACACTTTCGGCCAACTCTAGAAGAATTAGGGTTTAGGGTGCATGATTAACCTATGATGAAATTCATGTTTAATAATGTTGCATGATATGTATGTGAGGTATTTGTGTAAATGTTTGTGTGAATGTTTGATTTCCAAAAACCCTAATCCCCCCTACCCTACACCATTCGGCCAACACCCTAAAGTTAGGGTTTGTAAAGGATAAACTACCCTATGAGATATGCTTATGTTTGGGATGATGATATGTATATGCAAGTGATGTTTAAATGGAATGTTTGATTGGAAAACTTAATTTTTCCCTAGCATGTGATATTCGGCCAAAGCATGGAACATTAGGTTTATGAAGGTTGATTACCCCATGATGTATGCTATGCTTAGTATAATACATGATGTATATATATATGATACTTGTATGGGATGTTTGAGGTCAAAAACCTAAGCTACCTCCACCCTTAACTTTCGGCCAAAGGGTCCTATACTTGGGATTGGATTAATAAATACCATGCATGATAATGATCTTGTGTAGGATATGACATGCTTGTGTGATTCTTGATATGTTGATTGGAATGCATGCTAGCCAAATTACAACTTTCGGCCAAGAGAGAACTCTTGGACCCTAGCCTTGGTTGCTCCCATGAAATGCATGCTTTATACTATGCTAGTTATCAAGATTATGAATGTATACATATGTATAAAAATGAGCCCTATAGGGCATGGACGAAGAAGGCTTAGGGCCTAAAGAATGCTTCCCTAGAAGGTTGGGACTAAGAGCATACTTTATGAAAATGAAGAACATGATAACTATTTTATTTTATAATGGCTTGTACTATAGACTCTTAAAGCGAGTCAAATGATTATGATACTAGGCTGAAGGACTTTTGAGAAGGCCTACTAAACCCTAGTGGTTCGGAATTAGCTACCTCGTTCCTATTCAGGGGCACGCGCAAATCATGAAGTACAAGCCGGGCCCTAATGATTATGCTATGTTCAAGTATTATGTTTATATGTTTTCAAAAGAACCTTCCTATGAAGTTAACATGCTTAGATGTTTAACATGCTTAAATGTTTCCCATGCTTGAATGTGATATATTCTATTACCTTTTCATGATATCCAGTTTTGTGAGTAGGACAGGGTCTTACTAAGCTATTGCTTATCGTTTAGTGTTTTCCCTTATGCTACAGATAAAGGACACTAAACTATGGAGGCTGCAGGAGAAGGGCAAGTGTGTGTGTGATAGTGCTGGTGAATATGTAATTGTATAAATTAGAATATGTGATTGCATATGATTGCATAAATTAGAATATGTAATTGCATAAATTCGAATATGTGATTGCATAAATAGGAATATGTAATTTCATAATATGTGATTTGAGAATATGAGAGTAAATTGGGCTAATGGGCTTTGCAAAAGTGAAAACCAAAGAGGAGCAAAAATATGCTCTTGCCGAGAATCGAACCTTGGAACTCTTAGTAAGCAAAGCCTTGAAAAGCAACGAAGTAACCAATTGACCCAGCAGGGGATTGCTGAGAGAAAGGAAGGGAAATTCTTGTTAAGGGTTAGGGAATGTGAAAGGGTAGAGGAAGAGACTCTTGATGAGAAACCCCTTAGTGAAGGGACACTTGGAGAAGAGGCACTTTGTCTCTTCCCTTAGTATAAATAAGAGGGAATGCTAAGGGGCTAACCATCATTGTTGCAAACCCCTCACTCACTCTCCCTCTTCAAGTTTTCGAAATCCTAACTCCCTTCTCCCTCTTCAATTTTCGAAATTCAAACTCCTCTTCCTTCTTGAGATTTTCGAAAATCCAAGGGAAGGGTCTCATCCCAAGGGACACTCCCAAGACCCCATTGAAGGTTTGAATCTCTTGCAAGGCAAGAAGAAGTCAAGGACCTCAAGAGCAAGGACAAGCACATCCCCTCCGAACTAAGGGTATACCTTAAGGATATTTAGCGAAAGAGGTAAGTGCCCCTCACCTGTAGCATAATTGCTGTGTATGATTTCCTTCTTCTTGTAGTTTGCGAAAATGGGGATTTGCCCTAGGTAAGTTTCGGCCACCCCTTAAGGGAAAGCCTTGGTTACTTTTTGATACATGAGAAGACCCCTTGGTACTTAGGGTATACCTATATGTTGATTTCCTTCAAGTTGTGATAACAAAAATTAGGGTTTGCACCCCCTATAAGTTTCGGCCAAGACATGGAAAAATTAGGGGTTCAAGGGTTGAATTACTCTATGATAGTGTATGACATGATAATGTAGATAAGGTGTTTGTATAAATGGTTATGTGAATGTTTGATTTCAAAAACCCTAAATCCCCCTACCCTACACTTTCGGCCAACTCTAGAAGAATTAGGGTTTAGGGTGCATGATTAACCTATGATGAAATCCATGTTTAATAATGTTGCATGATATGTATGTGAGGTGTTTGTGTAAATATTTGTGTGAAGGTTTGATTTCCAAAAACCCTAATCCCCCCCTACCCTACACCATTCGGCCAACACCCTAAAGTTAGGGTTTGTAAAGGATAAACTACCCTATGAGATATGCTTATGTTTAGGATGATGATATGTATATGCAAGTGATGTTTAAATGAAATGTTTGATTGGAAAACTTAATTTTTCCCTAGCATGTGATATTCGGCCAAAGCATGGAACATTAGGTTTATGAAGGTTGATTACCCCATGATGTATGCTATGCTTAGTATGATACATGATGTATATATATGATACTTGTATGGGATGTTTGAGGTCAAAAACCTAAGCTACCTCCACCCTTAACTTTCGGCCAAAGGGCCCTATACTTGGGATTGGATTAATAAATACCATGCATGATAATGATCTTGTGTAAGATATGACATGCTTGTGTGATTCTTGATATGTTGATTGGAATGCATGCTAGCCAAATTACAACTTTCGGCCAAGAGAGAACTCTTGGACCCTAGCCTTGGTTGCTCCCATGAAATGCATGCTTTATACTATGCTAGTTATCAAGATTATGAATGTATACATATGTATAAAAATGAGCCCTATAGGGCATGGACGAAGAAGGCTTAGGGCCTAAAGAATGCTTCCCTAGAAGGTTGGGACTAAGAGCATACTTTATGAAAATGAAGAACATGATAACTATTTTATTTTGTAATGGCTTGTACTATGGACTCTTAAAGCGAGTCAAATGATTATGATACTAGGCAGAAGGACTTTTGAGAAGGCCTAATAAACCCTAGTGGTTCGGGATTAGCTACCTCATTCCTATTCAGGGGCGCGCGCAAAACATGAAGTACAAGTCGGGCCCTAATGATTATGCTATGTTCAAGTATTATGTTTATATGTTTTCAAAAGAACCTTCCTATGAAGTTAACATGCTTAGATGTTTAACATGCTTAAATGCTTCCCATGCTTGAATGTGATATATTCTATTACCTTTTCATGATATCCGATTTTGTGAGTAGGACAGGGTCTTACTAAGCTATTGCTTATCGTTTAGTGTTTTCCCTTATGCTACAGATAAAGGACACTAAACTATGGAGGCTGCGGGAGAAGGGCAAGTGTGTGTGTGATAGTGCTGGTGGATAAAAAGGATCTTGCTCTTAGTTGCTTCAAGTTTTGGAACTTGTCATGTTAAACCCATGTTATGCTCTTTTTATATACATGCTATGTTTGAAGATGAATACTTGATGTCCATGCTAGATTAAATAAAGAAAAAAAAATAATTATGCTTCCGCTACATGAACCTTGCATGCTTAAATGATACATATGCCCATGCATAGATTAGATAGAAAAATAGGAATGCATGCGTGTAGTTGTAATGTACGAAGTTTAAAGTAGCGCCGCCGAATCCCTAGGGGATTAAGGGCGGGCGTTACAGTGTTCATGCTAAATCATAAAGCCGAATTCTACCTTCAAAGCGTACTACTACCTTAGGAAGTCAACCGGATTAGTGCCTACAACTTCGTCAAAGAACTCTAGGAGAAGTTCCTTGAACTACACAAAAGAACCCTCGGAAGCCAAACTAATCATACGAGACCTGCTTCGAAACTAGCTAACAAACTTCCGGATGGAAAAAGGAGAAATTATGGCTCAACTACACGCAAAGATCAAGGAGCTCATTGTCAGACTTACCAACCTCAGAGAAATGATACTCAATTAGATATGCTCTAAATTCTTTTCCAAGAACTCAAGAGTGGATCTTGATTGTAGATTCATATTATATTTTGAAAGATCTTGAGGTAAATAGTTTAGAATAATTATTTTCTACTTTTAAATTACACCAGTCAAGATGTGTAGGCTTAAGAAATAAAGAAGAGAAGTCAACTCAGAATCTAGTGCTCAAAGCTAGAAAGTATGAACCGAATTTAGATTCATTACTCAACGAAGATGAAGAAGCATTTGTTGTAAGAAAATGTTTAAAGTTTTTAAATCTAATAAATTTGACAACACATAGGCAACAAAGATTTTTTAGAGGAAGAGAAAAGTAAGGTGCTATAATTGCAATGAAGAAAGACATATCAAAGACAACTATCCGAGACTGAAAAACAAGAAAATGAGAAAAAAGACTGAGGGTCAAGAAAATCTAAACAAAGAAACCTTAAAGTAACATGAGTCATCAGAAGAGTCCGAGATCGAGGAGTATGAGGGACTAGCAGTAATGGCAAGTCATTAAGAAGAAGACAATGAAACTAATTCGGGAGAGAACATAGATGAAGGAGGAGTATCTACCGATGAATCCGACATGATAAGTGAGGTACATCTTTTACTTTCTAATAAATTATATGAGGTTATTAAAATTTTATCTAGAACTTTTTGCAAAACTAGATTCATGCCTACTAGAAGAGTTTGATAAAGTTAAAATTCTAAATTCTAAATTAAAAGGATTATTGGAAACCCAAAAATTAAAGTTAGAAAAAATTCCTAGAAATCCAAACTTATGTAAGGAATTTTGGAGTGCTTAATTGGTTGAAATCATAGAAGCTAAATTATAAAAGTGCCAAAAAAAATTATATTCCTATAAAATTCTTGATAAATCTAATAGGTAAAAACTTGTATTGGGTTCGAAAAATATGTTTAGTCAATTAAATTATTTTAATTCACATGCTAGACTTTAATTATTTCTTTTGGATTTAGTTTGCTATAAAATAATTGCCAAAAATTTAGCAATTACTAGGAAATATTTTTTTTGAAAGAATTCTATCCGATTTTAATTTGTTTTAAATTTTTTTTGTGATAATCAAATATGTTATTTGTTAGCAAAAATATTATCAAAATTTTTTCATTGTTGTATAATTTTCTATGGACATTTTAACAAAATATAAATTTTTAAATTCTAAATCATTCAAAAATAGACCTTTAATTAAACTAATTTTTCAGTAGATAATTGTTATATTTTACATAGTAAAAAAATTAACAAATTATTTTGCAGTAGAATTCTATTTTTAAGAATATATTTTCAAAAATAACTATTTCTATTTAAAAATAATTATTTTAACAAAAATATAAATATTTTTCTTATAAAATTTTTTCATATGATCACAATAATAATGTTTTGTATTAACAAAAAAATTTTAGTGTTTTTCAAAAATTAAAAATTATTTTCAAATTATTTTTAGCAAATCTAATGTTTAATTCTTAAAACTTATTTTATTTGCAAAATAATTTTGGAAAATTACATAATCTTAGATCAACTATATACATACCCCAAAAAAAAATTTATATTTTTTTTATATATAGAGCCCCCCCCCCCCCCCCCCCCAATTTTTTATGTGATCAAAAGAAAAGAAGTTACAAAGGTTAAGTTAAGGGAGAGATTGCAATTTTGGTTGCATATTTATGTCTTGCACTTAATTGTAATATTTTATGCTATGATTATTTTTTAATCAATTTGATTGTTGTTTAACTCTAACCTTAACTCAGGTTGATGCACATAAAAAAGAGATTGTAAGTACTCTGGGTTAGTTTTGATGCGATTAACTAAGTTAAGTTAGGTTCTATGTGTTTTTGATGTTTTGTATTTAAGTGTGCAGGAACTTAGAAACATAAGAAGTCGAGCGGAAGATACAACGAACAAGAAGGATGGCATAGGAAGAGAGTCAATGAGCTCAGTGCATTCAGGGGACGAGGAGCTGCGGAATAGTACACTAGTGGAGCAACAAGGACGTGCATGGCGCATCTGAGAGACGAGAAGCTGAGGAGGAAGCTTGCTCGAGAAGAAGACTGGAGTTGGGTTCAGGTGGACTCTACTCTAGATGGTCGGAGCATCACCTAAGCGAGCGGGAGCGAATAATGGTTAATGCTAAAATTGACCATTCGGATAAACAATGCTCAAGGCGCCTAAGATGGGAACGGAGGCATCTCAAATGAACAATACCCAAAGGGTCTTAGGTCAACTGGAGGCGCCTCCAATAAGCTGAAGCTACTATTAAAGTGATAAGCTACGAAGTCTAACTCAGCTAAATCAAGGCACCTTAGATGATCCAAGGTGCCTCGCATAAATAGTAGCCAGTCGCCCTGGACAACTTAAGGTGCCTCCAATCCGCTAGGTCAAAAAATGAATGTTGCATAGAGATAAAACATCATCTAGTTGGAGGCACCCTGAACCACTCTAGGAGTCTCGAATTGCCCGTCAGCAAAATGGTCACTTTGACCAGTGTGCTATAAATAAAGCTCTGAAGCCCGTTGTAAAGTATACACTTGTACTTACATTTCTATTCTTGTTCTTCAACGTCCATGGTTTCAAAATCTATAAGAAGCTACTTTGCCATCACGAAGGAGATCTTTAGTGCGCTTTTCACAGTCTTGATTAACAAGCACTCAGGTTGTAACCAAGTAAAAATCTGCCTCTTACTTTATATTTTTGTCATTTATTTTTATTAATTAATTTATGTGTCCTTGCTAAGCTATAAGCAAGAGAAGGTACTAATTTCCATTTTAGGGATGTTAGAATTTGGTGACCCGAATTCAGTTTGATCTGTTAATTTATTATTAGATATTTTCTTATTAATATGTTAATTAATAGGTTCTTTATAAATCTGTTAATTAACAGTTTCGTTATTAATTTTTTATTTGACTAAGTATCCTAAGGTCTCTATAAATTATGTATCTCATGGACACTTCTCTTTACTTTATTAGAGCTGTAGACTTTGTATTTCACCGTTCATAGTGATTTTTCCTCCTCTGTCCGTGGTTTTTCCCGTCAAGGATTTTCCACGTAAATATGATGTGTTCTCTATTGTTCTTGTTATCGTTTTTCGTATTAATCTCGTTACAAGTGGTATCAGAGCGAAGTTGGTTTTAAGGATTTCAACCAGGATTAATGACAACGACAAACATGAAGTATGATATTCCATTTTTGGATCGCAACACCAGATTTACGCTGTGGCAAGTTAAGATGCGAGCGGTGCTAGCACATCTGGACTTGGATGACGCACTGTTCGGGATAGACAACATGCCCTTGACATGGACAAAGGAGGAAAAGGAACATAAGGATCGAAAAGCCCTATCTCAAATCTACCTTTATCTATCGAATGAGATTTTACAGGATGTTTTGAAGAAGAAATTCGCTGCTGCACTATGGCTAAAACTGGAGCAGTTGTGCATGAGAAAAAGTCTTACGAGCAAATTGGGTCTGAAACAACGTTTGTATTCTCATCGCATGGCAGAAGGTACGTCGTTAAGAGATCACTTGACCGTGTTTAAGGAAATCATCTCTAACCTAGAGGCTTTAGAGGTCAAATATGACGATGAAGATTTAGCATTGATCTTACTGTGTTCTTTACCCTCGTTATATACGGATACTATTTTATATAGTCGTGACACTCTTACTTTGAATGGAGTTTATTATTCATTATTTTCAAAAGAGAAAATGAAACAGCTTGTCGAAGGATCTGAGGCTCAGGGTGAGAATCTTATTATTCGAGGAAGGACTCAGGAGGAAGACTCTGATGGTAATATCAGGGGCAGGTCGAAATCCAGAAATAGCTATAAGATCTGTAATTATTGCAAGAAGAAGGGTCACATCAAATCAGAATGTTACAAGCTACAGAATAAGAATAAAAGGGCAGGTGAAAATTCGAGGGGAAAACAATCAAAGAAGTCCGGTGAGGCTGATGTTGCCGAAAATCATAGTGATGGTGAACTTCTCGTTGCATCTGATGCTGATTTAAAGCAGAGTGAGGAATAAATTCTTGATTCTGGCTGTAAATTTCATATGCGTCCCAATCGGGACTGGTTTTCAACATATGAAACGGTTTCAAGTGGTGCTGTTTTGATGGGCAATAATGTATCCTGCAGAATCGCTGGCATTGGTATAGTCAGAATTAAGATGTTTGATGGTATCATTCGAATACTTGGTAATGTAAGGCACGCCCCTGATTTGAAGAGAAATATGATCTCTTTGAGTATTCTTGATTCTAAAGGGTATAAATACAGTGGTGAAGGTGGAGCTGTGAAGGTCAGTAAAGGGTCTCTTGTTGTGATGAAGGGACTAAGGAGAACCGCCAGTTTATATGTTCTGCATGGATCCACAGTAATAGGTGATGTTGCCGTCACAAGGTGACATTGATAAAAGAAGATCACTTACGAGAAGCTTGTAAGGAAGCTATTTGGTTGAAAGGACTCTTCAATGAGCTTAGCGAAGACTTGCAGATTACTACAGTCTTTTGTGATAGTCAGAGTGCCATTTTCCTCAAGAAGGATCAGATGTTTCATGAGAGGACAAAGCACATTGATGTGAGGCACTCCCTATAGACAAGTTTAAGCATTGCTTGGACATGGTTGGTGCTAGATGCTGAGATTTGCCTGTGGAGCTTTTGTGGAAGAGGTGGAGAATGTTCTTTTTGAAGATTTGTGAAATTCGCGTCAAGGTGGAGATTGTTAGAATTTGGTGACCCGAATTCAGTTTGATCTATTAATTTATTATTAGATATTTTTTTATTAATATGTTAATTAACAGATTCTTTATAAATATGTTAATTAACAGTTTCGTTATTAATTTTTTATTTGACTAAGTATCCTAAGGTCTTTATAAATTATATTTCTCATGGACAAGTTTAATCAATTAAGAAAGTTATTTGGTTACCTCTTCTTTCTTTCTCTCTATCTCTTTTTTCTCTCTACTTCTCTTTACTTTATCAGAGTCGTCGACTTTGTATTCCACCGTTCATAGTGAATTTTCCTCCTCTGCCCGTGGTTTTTCCCATCAAGGGTTTTCCACGTAAATATGGTATGTTCTCTATTGTTCTTGTTGTCATTTTTCGTATTAATCTCGTTACAAGGGATATTCACCCCCCCCCCCAGTCGTCCCAACACGGTCGAACAAGAATTTCTCACAGAATTAGGCATGTGTATGGCCAAGAATGAACCAACTCATGAGAACTTAGTTATATCATGGAAAGTTATGGGTGAGATATATCAATGCTTACGCAAATAGTGTAAGATGTGTATACTGAAAGACATGACTTTTATTATATGAACATCTTTATTATGAAAAGAGAATCACGACTACACTAGGTGTTTGTTTATATTAGTACATACACGAAGTCTACTTACTTTGCATTGTAGATAACATGGTGTGTGGTGTCACACGGAAGATCGTGTTATCAGTTTCTTACTTAGTATAAATAAGAGGCTCACAATCGAGATGGAATTGGACAACCCATCGGGATGGTTGTAGTGTAGTTAGGTGTGGTTGGTCTTGACCATAGAACTACACTAGTGTGCTATGAGTACATTGAGCAGAACCAAAACCTGAGGTTATCTGATTTATACTAACTAGATAATTAGATATGACCTCAGTTGATATTATGGGGGGCGATCCCTTAATCCCGAAATAATATTGGGCATATATTATTAATTATTATTTCTTTAATTTATCAATGGGCGAGATCTATTCTGTTAGATCGATAGACCCGATAAGTTGGGAGATAATATTAATAATATGATGTGCTGATAATTATTGACGGAATCCATGTCCTGGTGAGTCAGGATGATGATGCCCTCTTGATGAGCTCAAAAGGTTCATCGTGCTAAACCCTGCAAGTGGATTTGATCCGGAACGTTGATAATGTTAAGTGGTACTAATCAAGGATCCAGAAGTTAATTAATTTAAATTGTCAATAATTTAATTAATTAACGGGCATGCAAGATCTTAAACACGTGGGGATGAACGACTCATAATATGTGGAGCCCATATGAAAATATGGGGGTTGGTGAGGAAGTTCAATTAAGATCCTTTAGTGGAATGGATCTTAATTAATGGATCGGGTTTAGATCCATTAGTGAGCCAAGAACCAACTCCTCCTCTTGGTCCCTACCTTAGCCCTATAAATACCCTATGAGATTAAGAAACCAAGAGCTAATCAATCCAAGAGCCGAGACCCCAAGACTCTCTCCTCTCCTCTCCCTCTCTCCTAGGTTTCCGCTGGCGCTAGCAAGAGGAAGAGGAGTTCCACTCCTCGGTTCTTCTTCTTCTCTCCACCACCTTTCGGCTGGGATTCACAGAGATAAGGGAGGGAAGTTCTCTCCCTTTTGTAGTGCTCACCGTGGGTGGAGAGGCCAGCGGCGGCTGGGAGAAGGCGCCGCAACCCTAGGTTGCGGCGGCGGTGCAAGGGTGAGGGAGAAGAGAATTACAGGCGGTTTTGGGTGAGGTAGGAGGAGAATTCTCTCCTTCTTTATCTCCTTCTCCTTCCTCTCTAGGTCTGCTGCTGGTCGGAGGGCTTGGAGCAGCTTCGACAGTCGGCGGTGCAAGGGAAGAGGAAGAGAAGTGCCGGCGGCGCAAACCCTAGAGGCTAGGGTTTTGGTCGGCTGTGAGGAGGGGTTGTTTTGGAGCTCTTGGAGATCTTGGATTGTGGTAGATCGTTGCCCACACGACATCCGTGAAGGGAGGAACATAAGATAGAAGACCGCGAGGTGATCGGAAAGGTATAACTTTCCATACACTCCTTTGTATTTCCTTATGTCTTTTATGTGCCATGTTTATATGTCTCGTCATTTTATGTTTAAGAATTTATTGTTTTGTTTTCAAAATATGATAAATAAATTCTTAACTGGACCCCGACCTTAAACACAAAAGCTGGCGATCAACTCGTCGCATTTTCCATGGTCGAACGGTCGAGCAAATTACAAGTCCAATTTTGGTAATTGGCTAAGTTGTAATTTAGATCGTTCGATACGATACGAGACGGTCGATGGGAGATGGGTCTCTACTCGGATTAATTTTTAATCCGTAGACGTGGAGAGGTTTCTCGCATCGACTAGGTATCCGCTAGGGAAAGCCGCCAAGCGATACCCTACAATTGGTATCAGAGCTGAGGTTTCCGGCTTTGTGTGTTTAGGATTGGTTAATTTTTGCAATTATCATACTTTTATTTTGCTGTATGATGCGTGGATGTGCGTAGGCTAACTTTGTGTTGCAGGCACGAGATTCCAACTTCGTGGCCAAATATGTGATTGTGTGATTGATTTGCAATTTTTGTAATTATTTAATCCTCAGGGTTGACGAGGCTAGGTATTTAATTTTTATAATTAAATACGGCACATGTTTAGCCGAGTTTTTTATTTACAGTTGACCTTGATTTCATGTACACTCCTTCGTGGAGTATAGGATCAATGATGTAAATAATTAGCTTTTCATTTCGGCTAGAAGATCCCTCAAGGTAGCATGCGCAGAAGGAAGGGAGGAGCGGACGAAGTGACGACACGACTGGAGGCACATGAGAGACCAAAGGGCCATGAAAGTTAGAAAATCTAAGATTTCCATTATTTTATTTTCATGTTATTGGTTGTGTGCTTGGTTGTGTGATTGTACTAAAAAAATTCCTCGACATAAATTATAAAGTGGGAGAGGGACCCTAAGGGTCCTGCGGCTTCCATTATAATTTGACAAGTGATGCAAACAAGTCTGCGCGCCGGCTCTGAGTGTTTTCCTCTCCATCGGATGGACTTGTTCTGCAGATCACTCGGTCGAAAAAGACTATAGGAAGTTATTGAAGAGCGTGTGCACTTCCCCATCGGAAGGCACATAATCAGAAATAATTTTCTTAGTGTCGTGTAATGGTGCACACTTAGATGCGACTAATAGTATCCTCTCCATTGGAGTTACTGCTATTATTTTGCAGAGCCAAAGGAAACCAACTATTGATCTTACTTGTCAAAAAGTTAGGTTGACAAGATAGTAAGATCGATGGGTAAAACCTCCTCTTACGAATGTAGGGATTCGTATACGTCCACACCATCGTGGCATGCGAATTTCTCGGTGTATAGGGGTATTGGTTGATTTTGAAAATTAATTGTTTTGAGGAATCAATTTGTTTTCGATTTCTAAAGTAATGTATGTTGTGATTCTCAGGTTTTTCATAATGGCTTTTACTCCACTAGCAACAATTCTTAAGGACAATAAACTTACTGGACCAAATTACATAGACTGGAAAAGGAACCTTGACATTGTCCTCACTGCTGAGGAGTACAAATTTGTACTCTTCGAATAATGTCCGGAAAATCCTAGAGAAGACTCTGGTGAAGAGTTGAGGGAGCGTTATAAGAAGTGAAAAAAGGCAGATGAGATGGCGCGGTGTTACATTCTGGCATCGATGTCGAATGTGCTGCAACATCAGCATCAGGCCATGCCCACTGCTAGTGACATGATGTTGAACCTCAAAGACCTCTTCGGGCACCAAGGTCGAGCTGCTAGGCAAAGTGCGATGAAGAGTCTGATGTCAACCACTATGGTTGAAGGGACACCCGTAAGGGAGTAGAAATCGACGGGGAATCCCAGATCGATATTATACTCCAGTCTCTGCCAAGGAGTTTTGAACAGTTTAGGCTCAACTATAATATGAACAAAAGGAATTATACGTTGGGTGAACTGTTAGGAGAACTCCAGGCGGCAGAGGCTCTCTTTCATCAGAACACATAGGCCTTAGTAACTCAAAAGGTTTCTTCTTCTGAGCCGAAAGGTAGGAAGAAGAAGTAACGAGGAGGGTTCAAGAAGGCAGGAGCATCGCAAGGACCACTGGCGTGAAGAAGCCGAAAGGCAAGTGCTTCACGTGCAAGTAAACTGGGCACTGGAAGGCGGACTGCCCTCGTCGTTAAAGCAAAGGTATTTCTTCAGCTTTAGTCATTGAAACACATTTAGCGGTGCTATCTACTAGTACCTGGTGTGTAGATACAGGAGCCACTGACCATGTCTGCAATACTCTGCAGGGGTTCCAGGAAACCCGACGGCTAGCGGATGAAGAAATCGTGGTCTACATGGGCGATGCTACAAGAGTAGCAGCAGTTGCAGTGAGAGTTTTTTATTTATCTTTTGAGAGAAATAAATTGTTAGTTCTGAGAGATTGCCTTTATGTACCTTCATTTAGAAAGAATTTAATTTCAGTTTCTAAGTTGTTCAAGGATGGATATTTTGTTACTTTTAGTAATAAAGTTGTTATTAAGAGAAACAGAGAGATTATTTGTTTGGGTGCAATGGTCGGCAATCTATATACTCTAGAACCAAAACCTCCCACGATGTATACTGAAGTAAATAACTCATCATCTAACTCAAATAAGAGAAAAGAGCCTTCTATGAAGAATCAGACATATCTTTGGCACCTAGGCTTGGTCATATTAACCTTAGTAGGATTCAGAGGTTGATAGCCGATGGGCCCTTGGGTTCATTGGTAGTGGAGGATCTCCCGACCTATGAGTCTTGCTTGAAAGGTAAGATGACCAAGAGGCCTTTCAAGGCTAAGGGGTATAGGGCCAAAGATGTGTTAGAACTGATTCATTCTGATTTGTATGGTCCCATGTCAATCCAAGCTAGAGGTGGCTTTGAATATTTCGTCACTTTCATTGGCGATTATTCAAGGTATGGGTACATTTACCTGATGCGCCGCAAGTTTGAATGCTTTGATAAGTTCAAAGAATTCAAGGTTGATGTGGAGAAACAAAGAGGTAAAAGTATTAAGACACTACGATCAGATCGTGGTGGCGAGTACCTCTTTGGAGTGTTTAGGAGCTACCTATCAAAATCTGGGATTCAGTCCCAGCTAATTGCACCTGGTACACCCCAACAGAACGGAGTTGCAGAGAGAAGGAATAAGACTCTTATGGGAATAGTTAGGTTAATGATGAGCTATTTAGACCTACCTGATTCGTTTTGGGGATACGCTCTGGAAACGGCAGCGTACATACTAAACTTGGTTCCATCTAAGTTAGTCCTTCATACTCCCACAGAACTGTGGACTGGGCGCAAGCCCAATCTAGGACATGTTTGGATTTGGGGTAGTCCAGCATATGTGCTGAAGGGAGATACTGATAAGTTGGAATCTCGTACGGAGGTACGTCTATTCGTAGGCTATCCTAGAGGAACGAAGGGTGGTCTGTTCTATAGTCCTAAGGATCAGAAGGTAATTGTTAGCACAAATGCCAAATTCTTGGAAGAGGACTATGTGATGAGCCACAAGCCAAAGAGTAGACTAGTGCTTGAAGAGTTAAGGGGGGACGTTCCGACCTTAGGACCAATTGTACAAGAGGACACACCACAAGTCACTGCACCGCGTGTCATTGAGGATACACAGGTAGTACCTCGTCACAGTGGGAGGGTTGTGAGACAGCCTGAAAGGTTCATGTTTTTGGGAGAGTCTTCGGACTTGGCCTCTGGTAAACATGAACTGGATCCCTGAACCTATGACGAGGCCCTCCAAGACAAGGATGATGATTCTTGGCAAAGGACAATGAACTCAGAGATAGAATCGATGGATTCTAACCATGTCTGGGAGCTAGTAGAACCGCCCAATGGTGTAAAAGTCATTGGATGCAAGTGGATCTACAAGAGAAAGAGAGGATCAGACAGGAAGGTTGAGACCTTCAAAGAAAGGCTTGTTGCGAAAGGGTACACTTAGAAAGAGGGTATCGATTATGAGGAGACCTTTTCGCCGGTAGCCATGCTCAAGTCGATCCGGATTCTCTTATCTATAGCAGCTCATATGGATTATGAGGTATGGCAGATGGATGTCAATACAACCTTCCTTAACAGGAGTCTTGAGGAGACCATCTACATGCAGCAACTAGAAGGTTTCATTGCAAAGGGAAAAGAGCATCTAGTGTGCAAGTTTAATCGATCCATCTATGGATTGAAGCAAGCTTCAAGGTCTTGGAACATCCGCTTTGATGAAGTAATCCAGTCATATGGATTTACTCAAAGCCCGGATGAGTCATGTGTGTATAAAAGATGTGACGGAAACGTAGTGGTGTTTCTTGTACTCTACGTAAATGACATTTTGTTAATTGGCAACAATGTCAAAGTGTTACCAGACGTAAGGGTCTAGCTATCAAAGCAGTTTGATATGAAGGACTTAGGAGAAGCAGGACACATCCTTGGGATCAAGGTCATAAGGGATTGCCAGAAAAGGATGTTGTGCTTATCCTAAGCTTCATATGTTGACACAGTCTTGTCTCGTTTTAGCATGGAAAACTCCAAGAAGGGTTTCCTACCCTTGAGGCATGGAGTTCCTCTATCCAAAGAGATGTGTCCGAAAACATCAAAGGAGATAGAGGAAATGAAGGCGGTTCCTTATGCTTCTGCAGTAGGAAGCCTCATGTATGCTATATTGTGCATGAGACCTAATATCTGTTTTGCCGTGGGCATGGTTAGCAGATATCAGAGTACCCCTAGACAGGAACATTGGACAGCGGTAAAGCATATATTGAAATACCTGAGATGGACTAGGGATTATATGCTGGTTTACCGGGCAGACCAATTAGTCCCTGTGGGTTACACGGACTCAGATTTCCAATCAGATAGGGACAAGAGTAAGTTTACGTTAGGGTTTGTGTTTACTTTAGGAGGTGGAGCCATTGTCTGGAGGAGTGTCAAGCAGAAATGCGTGGCAGACTCCACCATGGAAGCTGAATATGTGGCAGTCTCGGAGGCGGCCAAAGAAGCTATATGGCTCAGAAACTTCATCATGGACTTGGATGTGATTCCTGGTTTGCCCAGATCTATCATAATCTTTTGTGATAACAGTAGTGCAGTTGCAAACTCGAAGGAACCACGAGCCCATAAGGCGAGTAAGCACATAGAGCGCAAGTACCACCTGATACGAGAAATCGTAAAGTGAGGAGAAGTAGCTGTCGCCAAGATTGCATCGGAGGACAACCTGGCAGATCCTTTCACTAAGGCTCTTCCATCTAGACCTTTTGATAGACATGTGGAGGATATGGGAGTCAGATGTATGACAGTGGGAGAACAGCAGTGTCTTTAAGTATAAGTGGGAGATTGTAAGATGTGTGTATACTGAAAGACATGACTTTTATTATATGAACATCTTTATTATGAAAAGAGAATCACGACTACACTAGGTGTTTGTTTATATTAGTACATACACGAAGTCCACTTACTTTGCATTGGAGATAACATGGTATGTGGTGTCACACGGAAGATCGTGTTATCAGTTTCTTGCTTAGTATAAATAAGAGGCCCACAACCGAGATGGAATTGGACAACCCATCGGGATGGTTGTAGTGTAGTTAGGTGTGGTTGGTCTTGACCATAAAACTACACTAGTGTGCTATGAGTACATTGAGCAGGACCAAAACCCGAGGTAATCCGATTTGTACTGACTAGATAATTGGATAGGACCTCAGTTAATATTATGGAGGACGATCCCTTAATCCCGAAATAATATCGGGCATATATTATTAATTATTATTTCTTTAATTTATCAATGGGCGAGATCTATTATATTAGATCGATAGACCCGATAAGTTGGGAGATAATATTAATAATATGATGTGCCGATGATTATTAACGGAATCCGTGTCTTGGTGAGTCAGGATGATGATGCCCCCTTGATGAGCTCAAAAGGTTCATCGTGCTAAACCCTGCAGGTAGATTTGATCCGGCACGTTGATAATGTTGAGTGGTACTAATCAAGGATCCAGAAGTTAATTAATTTAAATTGTCAGTAATTTAATTAATTAACGGGCATGCAAGATCTTAAACACGTGGGGATGGACGACTCATAATATGTGGAGCCCATATGAAAATATGGGGGTTGGTGAGGAAGTTCAATTAAGATCCTTTAGTGGAATGGATCTTAATTAATGGATCGGGTTTAGATCCATTAGTGGGACAAGAACCAACTCCTCCTCTTGGCCCTTATCTTAGCCCTATAAATACCCTATGAGATTAAGAAACAAAGAGCTAATCAATCCAAGAGCCGAGACCCCAAGCCTCTCTCCTCTCCTCTCCCTCTCTCCTAGGTTTCGGCCGGCGCTAGCAAGAGGAAGAGGAGTTCCACTCCTCAGTTCTTCTTCTTCTCTCCACCATCTTTCGGCTGGGATTCACAGAGCTAAGGGAGGGAAGTTCTCTCCCTTTTGTGGTGCTCACCGTGGGTGGAGAGGCTGCCGATGGCTGGGAGAAGGCGCCGCAACCATAGGTTGCGACGGCGGCGCAAGGGTGTGTAGAATGTGTATACTGAAAGACATGATTTCTTTATATGAGCATCTTATTTTGAAAAGAGAATCACAACTGCACTTGGTGCCTGTTTATATTAGTACATGCACGAAGTCCAATTACTTTGCATTATAGATAACATGGTGTGTGGTGTAACATGGAAGATCATGTTATCAGCCCCTTGCTTAGTATAAATAAGAGGCCCACAACCGAGATGGAATTGGGCAACCCATCGAGATGGTTGTAGTGTAATTAGGTGTGGTTGGTCTTGACCATAGAATTACACTAGTGCGCTATGTATACATTGAGCAGGACCAAAACCTGAGGTTATCCAATTTGTAGTGACTCAATAATTGGATAAGACCTCAGTTTATATTATGGAGTACGATCCTTTAATCCCGAAATAATATCGGGCATATATTATTAATTATTATTTCTTTGATTTACCAATGAGCGAGATCTATTCTGTTAGATCGATATGTCCGGTAAGTTGGGAGATAATATTAATAATATAATGTGCTGATGATTATTGACGGAATCCGTGTCGTGGTGAGTCAGGATGATGATGCCCCCTTGATGAGCTCAAAAGGTTCATCGTGTTAAACCCTGCATATGGATTTGATCCGGCATGATGATAAGGTCGAGTGGTACTAGTCAAAGACTCAGAGGTTAATTAATTTGAATTGTCAATAATTTAAATTAATTAACGGTCATTCGAGATCTTAAACGCGGGGGATGGACGACTTGTAATAAGTGGAGCCCATATATAAATATGGGGGTTGGTGAAGTAATTCAATGAGGGCCCTTTAGTGGAATGGATCCTCATTAATGGATCAGGTCCATTAGCAGGTCAAGATCCAACTCCTTCTCATGATTCCTACCGTAACCATATATATATCCCATGATGACATGGAACCAAGAGTTAATTGATTCAGATGGAAAAAAATCTAATAGATCATAAAAAAATCCTAACCTCTTTTTTCTTCTCCTCTCCTGTCTCTCTCCCCTGCTCGGGGTACAAGCGGCGCCGAATCAACGGAGAAGCATAGTTTGTTGGCTTCTTCTTCACGCGTCCATGGTTCATCGAAGAGAAACAGCAGGCGCTTTCTCCTCCATGCGTGAATTGCATGGAAGCCAACAGCGGCTCTTCCTGTCTTCTTCTTCATGCAGGAGTGCGGCGCCAGCTTCTCCACGCGTGCATGGCTTACCGAGAGAAGCAGGATCTCCTTCTCCACGCGGCTATGTGGTGCCGAAGTCAGCAAGCTCTCCACGCAGGTGAGCAGCTGTTGCCCGTGAGCTGTAATTCTCCGATTGGAGAATTAAAATATCTTCGGTGGAAAAGCTGCATGGAGCCGCAGCTTTGATTCACGGCGAAGATGCTCAGGGTTCCAACTTGGCTCACGGCAGTGGGTGCTCTCCATTGCAAGCAGCCGCAATCTTTGACTTGGGTCATGAGAAATTGTCTTAGAGGACAATCGCGGAGCCAGGAATTATAATTTACCCGGGCTAAAAAAATTTTAAGACGCTTAACAAATAACAATTATTTTTTTTATCATTAATACATATTGTGAACCAAAATCCATACAATTCAAATCCATACAAAATTTCAAGATAATCAACTAAAATTCAAAGTTTCAAAGGAGATACTTAACAATAGATTCAAAGTTTTAAAGGAGATACTTAACAATAGATGGTACACGTCTTCCTCCAAAAACAACACAATCACCTATTTAGATTTTCCACCTATTCTGCAATGAAAGAATTTTAAAAAATCAAATGAGTTTAATGGCACAAAATAATATACGGATATTAGTTTACTAAAAAGTAACATCGCTAATTAAAGTGGATAAATTACTTTCGAATTCACAGTTCGAGTTCTGTATTATAGAGTAGAGACAACAATACCTAAAATACATATCCAAATTCAAAATAAAATAATTACCTAATACAGTTTAATTGCCACTCTAGTTGTAATTTCCAATTGAAGAACTTTCACGCCATCAACTTCCTACAGAAAAATAGAAAAAAAAATTAGCATAGATAACTCACAAAGTAAACAAATTATTTTATGATCAATATGTACATGTTATTGAAGTTGTGCTCTACGATTCTTCAAAGTATAATATTCATTAATTATAGAACCTGAATCAATATTTGAAGCAAACTCTCTCTCAATGTAGATAATCATAGAATTTGTCAGAAAATCCTCTCCCATTCTATTACGAAGAACTGTTTTGACATGCTTCATAGCCGAAAATGCACGCTCTGTAGTTGCCGTAGAAACAGGCAAAGTTAAACACTAGACAAATCAACTTGTCAATCAAATTATAGTATTGAAATTTTTTTTGTTTCAAACAACCCTTGGCACAATTCTAAGATAGTAGATATATTCTGAAAATTTTCATGACAAATCACATCAAGCTCATAATGTTGTAGTTGACATCTCAAATTATGTATTTCTTGTTCGGTGAAGTCCTCAGGATAATACTTCTCAGCGAGAATACAAATCTTATCAATATTGAACCAATTAAAGTTATCTTTTAGATCCAAAGCAGAGCTAAGCATAAGAAGTTCTACTGTCTCATCACTAAATCTAGAGTTTAACTCTTCCAACTGAAAATCTATTGCAGCATTAAATATATCATAATGAAAGTGATGCTCAACTGTGTGATATCCTTTTGCTGGTATGAACGACTAGAATGTTTATAACGAGCACTCATCTCTGGTATATCAACGTCCAATCTTGTGCAAAATGATTTGACATATGAAAGAAGAATATCAAAACCTTCATTTCTCAATGTAAGAAGAAGTGCTTTAGTTGAAGAGACCAAATCCATTGCATTTATGATATCAAGAGATTTTTTTTGTAAGTCACGACAAAGTAAATCTGTTATCCCCATAATTTTATGCATCAAATACAAAATAAAAATGAAATCAAAAGACTTCATCACTATTAAAGAACCACTAGCTTCCCCACGCATTGAAGTAGATGAACCATCAGTGATAATATTTTCAAGCACATCAATAATTGCATTATACTTATCTATTAAGCTGCAAATAGAATCAAAATGGGAGCTCCAACGAGTAGTTCCTGCTCGATGCAAGTACCAATTTGATTAGCTCCTCTCCCAGTTTCGCGTTCACCAGCACCAATAGAGCGTGCAATTTCATTAACTTGAGCAGATTGTAACCCAGCATTGCATTTAGAAGAAGAAGAAACCAGATTAACAATGGCTGTCATATTTGAAAAGAAAAGTCATATAGAGGTCTCATTTTCAGCAGCTGCAACAAATGCTAGTTGAAGTCGGTGAGCAAAACAATGTACATAATATGCATAGGGGCAATCTTTAAGATATAAAGCTTTCAATCCATTAAAAGCACCACTCATGTTGCTAGCACCATCATACCCTTTGTTAGTAATATGAGAGAAGTGTCCTAAGGCAATCGCCTTATGATTGTAATCATTTACTTTAATAAATGAATATTCACTATTTGAGTATACATGTTCGTGTATTTGATTGAGATCTTAAACTCATTTACTAATGTCCGCAATACAATTCACAGCATGAGAGAATTTGTGATGAATTCACAACTAGTGATTATCTCTACATGTGTAATTGTGAAGTATTGAAATTGTCCCTAGTCAATGAATTGATAAATACGGACACTATCAATTATGTTGATACTAGCATGGGTTATTCTCTAATCAGCTGATTCTCACTGGCTGGTGACATTGGGATGTCCGGAGATAAACATGAATGCTAGTTAAGGGAACTAGTTCATTGGAGTGACTAGCTGTAAAACTTCATATGGTAATCTACATATAGATATGTCAATGAAGTTCTTACTGCAGCTAAAGTGCGATGTTCCTTTGACTTGCGGTGTTCAAGTCATCTTGGTCATAAAGACTTATACTTTGACATCTTAAGCAAGCATCTCCAAGGAGGTGTGGACCCAGGATGATTGGGTATAAGCCGAAGTGCCCGAAGATGTTTGAACAGCCTACAAAGGATTCACCACTCCTTGCGAGGAGATGTATACCCAAGGCCTATCGTCGGATTGTTACTCGAAGCCTCTGGCCAGAGCATCACATGTTCCGAGTATGAATCTCTCAGAAACATGAGAGTAACTAGAATCCGTTGGACGAGAAAGACATTACTTGGGCTAGGTGTGACGTAGTCAGCCTAGTGGGGACTGACACACATAGACCGTGTCCTGAACCAAGTGGGTATAAGATGGTGAAGGGAATGAGGCACGACTCATTATAGCTGCTGAAGGGTTTCAGAATTATTTTTGAGGTCAACCGTTGATCTTTCGATTAATTGGGGGTCATGATGTACTACTAGGTGCCACTCATGATCGTTCTATAATTGGTTGATTATAGACGGCCAACATAAATCGAAAGCCTATTTAGTCACACGCACTACGAGTAATCCGAGGGATTTAAAACGAGTTGAAAATTGATTTTCCGATCAAGAGAGATAAGTCGAATCTGAATTTATCAGAGACGCATCGGAAGCTTAAAATGGCTAAGTCTTTTGAAGGCTTATTGGACGAATTAAATGAGTTTAATTCGTAAGGTGACGGCTTGGATTTGGCCGGCCAAAGAGGGTCCCCACCCTCTTTGGTTTGGCCGGCCACAATAAAAAGGGAAACCAAATTGTTTGGTTTAAATTATAAAATAAATCGAGCGTGATTTGTTTTATAAAATTATGGATAAAGAAATTTATATAAAGAAATTTATATAAAGAAATTTATAGAAATTTTTCTTTTTTATGGAAATTAAAATGAACCATGGATTGGTTTATTTTATTTTATAAAATCAATTATGAATTGATTTTTCCATGATAAGAAAAATTTATATAATAAATTTCTTGTAAAAATTTATTCCATAATAAAAGGGGAGACATGGTTGTTTTTATTATAAATTAAGTTATAATAAAAACTTGGCATAACGGAATAATTCATAGAAAAATTTATAAGATAAATTTCTTATGAAAAATTTATTCCGTTAAAAGGAGACTTGGCGATAAAGAGGCTACTATATAAAGGTGCAAAGGCAAGGCTTGGAAATCAATTCAAGAGATCAAGGATTCTTGCCTAGCCTCTCTTCCTCTCCTTCTCTCCCTCTCCCTCCTCTAGTAGGCGCCGGCCCTAGAGGGCTCCCCTAGGGTTGCCGTGAGCCACCTCCACCAAGAAGGTGCCGAAGAAGAAGAAGAAGCGGGTCGCGACTCCTTCCTTCCTCCCGGAATCTTGATTCCGTTTTTCGTTTGGTGGTTAGTTTTCCATCTCTCTCTCTTGATATTCTTGTCGTGCCTTTGGAGAATCTAGTAGTTCTTGTCGGCACGAAACTCGTGGCTTTGCGAAGTCATCCCGAAGAGAACTCGGCGTGGACGCGAATAGAGGCGGAGCTTCCAAGGGACGCTACGGTTGGATCTCGTCCCTTTCTACGAGTTACGCGAGGTATTAAGTAAATTAGTTTACTTTCTGCAAAATTTTAAATGTATGATCATGTCTCCACAACATAAGGTTGCATGCTAGATACGTGGTTAAAATAATTTGAGAAATTATTTATGCTAAACCTTCCGCTGCACGTAATTAAATTTTAAAATTACGAACCCGTATCCATGTCAACATGCACCCGGTCCCAACAGTGGTATCAGAGCCGGTTAGTGTTCGACATAATCATATAATTGTTTTGCGGAAAACTTTGTCATGATCTCAATTTTGGAAAAATTTTCCAATTATGGAAACTTTCCAATTATAATAAATTTTAGATTTAGGAATTTCAAAGTTTGGAAATCCTCATGAAATTTCGCAAACGTTTGAAATATCCTAGTTTCTGAAATTTTATGATAATTGTGAAAACTTCCCATTTTTGGAAACTTTCCAATTTTGGAAATTTCCTATTTTGAAATTTTCAATTTTGGAAATATGTAAGTTTTCTTTGTACCAGAAACTTACAATTATTCTGAAAACCTATTATGAAATCTCGCAATTTTGGGCACTTTCTTTCAAGAAAGTCTAGACAAATTTATGGATTATTAATTGACAATTAAATTCGAATTGGTTTTAAATTATTAACAAAATTCTTTATTTTGGATTGAGCCTCGGGGAGCCGTCCAATTTAAAGTTAGTTGTTGTAATTTAATTTCCTATTTTGAATAAAATTGTCATGTTTAATTTGGTTACGCCTCGGGGAGCGGACCAAATTAGATTTACAACAAATTCTTTTTTTGGGTATCTGAGCCTCGGGGAGCCACCCAAAGAAAATAATTTGTTGAAATTAATAAATCCATAAATAAAATATGTAATCAAATCTTGGAAATTTTGAGGTGATTCTCAAACGATAATTTCCTTATTTGATTTAAGAGGTGATGCTCTTACATATTGTTGTCTCCAAAATTAATTAGGAAAATGGTTTCCTATAGAGTTTTCTTAAATAAGATTTTCATGAAAATAATATGTGGTTGAATTAAGGGAATCTGTCTCTTAATTTAATAAGATTTGATTTAGAGAAATCAAAGTCTTAAACATATTATTTCCGAAATTGATTATGACAATTTAGGAAATTGTTTCCCAAAACAATTCCTTGAATAAAGTATGAAATTAGAATTAGGAAATCCGGTTCCTAATTCAATTAATGAGACTTGATAAATTAAGTCACATACATACTTTATTAAGGAAATCGTTAGTACATGACATAATTATATGTCATGAATGTGCTTAGAAAAGAAAGGATGAGACCCAAAACCCCTTACAAAATATTAAGGCCAACACCTTCCATTAATATGGTTAGAACCGGAGTTTTGTTTCTCGTTTGGGTTGATGGACACATCCATGCCCGGCTTGAACCTCAACATGTTCAAACCATGGAATTAGTTTATGATTAATATAGTTGGAGTCAGAGGTCAATCCTTAGTTTTGGTTGTTGGACACATCCAAGCCTGACTAAACGGTTGAATGAGCTCCAACCATATTAAAACTATTTCTTGATTAATGGGTCAGCCTTAAGCTTGGAGCATCGATTTGTTGTGCCACAGCCAAGGTCGATGTAAAGAGAGGTGCAGTTGGGTGCTATGTATATTGTTGCATACTTGTTAATGAGTTAACAACCCAATGATTTATGCAAACATTCAATTAGTTGATAGCATAAAGTGATAGTTACATATATGTGATATGTAATCGGTATAATTACCTACCTTCATAGCTAAGAATAACTTGATGGCCACAGCCATGGTTGTTCTTATCTATGGTTGGATATCAACCTATTTGGAGATGTTCCTACGATCTCCCGAATTGATAAAAAGGGTTATTCAATTCGATAAATAAATAGGATTTAATTAATGTATGTTGATGCATTCTTTATCATTCTTCTCACATAAGCTCAATTTGTATTTCTAGGATAATCACTCGATCATGTCTTCTCTGAATTTGCGTTCCATTTTGGACACCAATAAACTGACTGGGCCAAACTTCATGGACTGGCTTCGAAACCTGAGGATAGTCCTCAAGGCAGAGAAGCTTGCTTATGTCCTTGAAGATCAACTTCCCAACCGTCCTCCAGAAAATGCAACTCCAGACCAGTTAGTGGCCTATCAGAAACATGTGACCGATTCTGAACTTGCGAGTTGCATCATGCTAGCCGCTATGGTACCTGAGCTGCAAAAGCAGCATGAGCATATGGATGCTTATACCATCATCTTCCATCTTCATGAGTTATTTGACGAGCAGGCGAGATCCGAAAGGTTCGAGGTCTCCAGACTCCTCTTCACCTCTAAGATGCAGGAAGGCACTTCTGTTTCACAGTTTGTGTTGAAGATGTTGGGGTATATTGAGCGACTGAGCACACTCGTTTTGTAATGGATCATGAACTAAGTATTGACTTAATTCTGCATTGTTTGCCCAAAAGTTATTCACAATTTGTGATGAACTATCGGATGAACAAGCTGGAGACTACCATTCCTGAGTTGCTCAACCTGCTAAAGACTATAGAGCCTTCTGTGAAGCAGGATCAAAAGACGGTACTGTTAGTTGGTTCCTCGAAGAAAGGTTCTAAGAGGAAGGCCAAAGAACAGAATAAGGGAAAGAAGAAAAAGGCCAAAAAGACTGAAAAGACACCAAAAGGCACTTGCCATCATTGCGGCAAGGAGGGTCACTGGCGAAGAAACTGCAAGGTTTATCTTGAGTCCTTGAAGAAGAAGGCATCCGATGCCCCATCCTCTTCAGGTATCTTCGTTATTGAATGTCACTCTATTTCCTCAAATACCTGGGTACTTGATACTGGGTGTAGCTCACATATATGTAATGACATACAGGGGCTAAGGAATAGAAGAAGACTCGTCAAGGGAGAAGCAAATTTGCGAGTTGGAAATGGAGCAAAGATTGCTGCTGTTGCCATTGGAACATATTTGCTAAAGCTCCCTACTGGACGTGTCTTAGAATTGGATAATTGTTATTTTGTTCCTTCATTAATAAAGAACATTGTATCTATTTCATGTTTGAATGAAAAGGGTCATCATTTAACTTTTAGTAACAATTGTTGTTACATAACTTTAAATGGCGTTCTTTATGGGACTGGAACTTTGTGCAATGGTATCTACACGTTAGATTTATCCGGTGACGTTTTCAATATCGAAGTTAGCAACAAACGTGCTCGAATAGATAATCGAATAGACTCCTATACGTGGCATTGTCGTCTTGGCCATGTAAGTAAGAAACGCATGACCAAATTACACCGATGTGGAATTCTGGAATCATTTGAACCCGGTTCATTTGATACATGCGAATCATGCTTAAAAGGCAAGATGGCCAAATTACCCTTTTCCGGAAAAGGTAATCCAGTGGGAGAATTGCTTGGTCTAATACATACTGATGTATGTGGACCAATGTCAACTCTTGCACAAGGAGGCTATAGCTACTTCATTACCTTTATCGATGATCACTCACGATTCGGGTATGTGTTCTTGATGAAACACAAATCTGAAGCTTTTGAGAAATTCAAAGAGTTCAGAAATGAAGTAGAGAAACAGCTTGGCAAAAGTATTAAGATACTTCGATCCGATCGGGGTGGTGAATACTTAAGTCAAGAGTTTCAAGATTATCTTAGGGACAATGGGATATTGTCTCAATGGACTCCGCCATATACACCACAGCATAATGGTGTATCTGAGAGGCGTAACCGAACCTTGATGGACATGGTTAGATCCATGATGAATCATGCAACTCTTCCAAAATCCTTTTGGGGCTATGCACTTAAGACAGCTGTTTACTTGCTAAACAGAGTCCCGACCAAGGTAGTCTCTACTACTCCATATGAGACGTGGAATAGTAAGAAACCTCACTTAACTCACCTTAAGATATGGGGTTGTCCTGCTTATGTGAAGCGGACTGTATCAGACAAATTGGATGCTAAGTCTGATAAATGTCTATTTATTGGATACCCTAAGGAAACAAAGGGTTACCAATTCTATCATCCCTTGGAACAAAAGGTGTTTGTTTCAAGGCATGCTGTATTTCTGGAAAAAGAATTTCTTTTACAAGAAAACAGTGGGAGTGGCATTGAACTTGATGAAGTTCAAGAAACTCCAATAGACATTACAGAGACACCTAGTCTAGACCCACAACCAATAACTCATAATGATGAGCTATCAGTTGAACCTAAAACAACACCACCTCTTTGTAGGTCTGATAGGACACGCAATATTCCAGAGAGATACGGATTTCTCATAAGTGAATCGAACGACGTGTTACTCATAAGCGATGACGAACCTATCAGTTATGAAGATGTTCTGAAAAGTTCAGAAAGGGTCAAATGGCTTGAAGCCATGAAGTCGGAAATGGATTCCATGTACGAAAATCAAGTATGGGACTTGGTTAACCCACCTGAAGGGATTAAGCCCATAGGGTGCAAGTGGGTTTTCAAGAAGAAAACCGACATGGAAGGTAATGTTGTTACCTTTAAGGCTAGATTAGTGGCAAAAGGATATCGTCAGAAACAAGGAATTGATTATGACGAAACCTATTCGCCAGTAGCTATGCTTGAATCCATTCGGATGCTCCTGGTCATAGCAGCTCATTATGATTATGAGATATGGCAAATGGATGTGAAAACAGCTTTCCTTAATGGAAACCTGCTTGAGGATGTATACATGATACAACCTGAAGGTTTCACATCGGTTGATAAAACCAAAATATGCAAGCTTCGACGATCCATATATGGACTGAAGCAAGCATCCAGGAGCTGGAACATCCGTTTTGATGAGACAATCAAAGAGTTTGATTTCTCACAAAATCCTGACGAACCTTGTGTGTACAAGAAGGTTAGTGGGAGTGCAGTCGTATTCCTAGTGTTATATGTCGATGACATATTGCTTATAGGAAACGATATATCAGTCTTACAGTCGGTTAAAATTTGGTTGTCCAAAACTTTCTCCATGAAAGACCTGGGAGAAGCAACCTATATCCTTGGGATTAGAATCTATAGAGATAGATCAAAACGGTTGCTTGGTCTTTCGCAGTCTACATATATAGACCGAGTGCTAAAAAGGTTTAGCATGTCGGAATCCAAGAAAGGTTACCTTCCCATCAGGCATGGGATCAACCTTTCAAAGTCTATGTGTCCGCGCACAGAAGACGAGAGGATTTGCATGAATAAGATTCCTTATGCATCCGCGATAGGATCTATCATGTATGCTATGTTATGTACTAGGCCCGATGTATCGTATGCTCTGAGCGTCACGAGCAGATACCAGTCTGATCCAGGAATGGATCATTGGGCGGCTGTCAAGACAATCCTTAAGTACTTAAGAAGAACTAAGGATGTGTTCCTAATATATGGAGAAGGAGATATGGTAATACGTGGGTATACAGATGCCAGTTTCCAGACAGATAAGGATGACTCCAAATCTCAGTCTGGATACGTATTTACTTTGAATGGAGGCGCAATAAGTTGGAAGAGTTCCAAGCAAGACACTGTAGCGGATTCTACCACGGAAGCGGAATATATTGCGGCTTCGGAAGCAGCAAAAGAAGCAGTCTGGATCAAGAAGTTTGTCTCGGAACTTGGTGTGGTTCCAACCATTGATGAAGCAATACCGGTTTACTGCGACAACAATGGAGCTATTGCACAAGCAAAGGAACCAAGGTCTCATCAGCGATCCAAACACGTGCTTCGCCGCTATCATCTGATCAGAGAGATTATAAGTAGGAATGATATACAAATTGAGAAAATTCCCACTGAAAGGAATTTAGCGGATCCTTTAACTAAGGCCTTGCCTCAAAGCAAGTTTGAGGGTCATGTTAGAGCCTATGGTATTGGATACCGTAGCGATTGGCATTAGGCCAAGTGGGAGTTTGTTAGTAATATGAGAGAAGTGTCCTAAGGCAATCGCCTTATGATTGTAATCATTTACTTTAATAAATGAATATTCACTATTTGAGTATACATGTTCGTGTATTTGATTGAGATCTTAAACTCATTTACTGAATGTCCGCAATACAATTCACAGCATGAGAGAATTTGTGATGAATTCACAACTAGTGATTATCTCTACATGTGCAATTGTGAAGTATTGAAATTGTCCCTAGTCGATGAATTGATAAATACGGACACTATCAATTCTGTTGAGACTAGCATGGGTTATTCTCTAATCAGCTGATTCTCACTGGCTGGTGACATTGGGATGTCCGGAGATAAACATGAATGCTAGTTAAGGGAACTAGTTCATTGGAGTGACTAGCTGTAAAACTTCATATGGTAATCTACATATAGATATGTCAATGAAGTTCTTACTGCAGCTTAAGTGCGATGTTCCTTTGACTTGCGGTGTTCAAGTCATCTTGGTCATAAAGACTTATACTTTGACATCTTAAGCAAGCATCTCCAAGGAGGTGTGGACCCAGGATGATTGGGTATAAGCCGAAGTGCCCGAAGATGTTTGAACAGCCTACAAAGGATTCACCACTCCTTGCGAGGAGATGTATACCCAAGGCCTATCGTCGGATTGTTACTCGAAGCCTCTGGCCAGAGCATCACATGTTCCGAGTATGAATCTCTCAGAAACATGAGAGTAACTAGAATCCGTTGGACGAGAAAGACATTACTTGGGCTAGGTGTGACGTAGTCAGCCTAGTGGGGACTGACACACATAGACCGTGTCCTGAACCAAGTGGGTATAAGATGGTGAAGGGAATGAGGCACGACTCATTATAGCTGCTGAAGGGTTTCAGAATTATTTCTGAGGTCAACCGTTGATCTTTCGATTAATTGGGGGTCATGATGTACTACTAGGTGCCACTCATGATCGTTCTATAATTGGTTGATTATAGACGGCCAACATAAATCGAAAGCCTATTTAGTCACACGCACTACGAGTAATCCGAGGGATTTAAAACGAGTTGAAAATTGGATTTTCCGATCAAGAGAGATAAGTCGAATCTGAATTTATCAGAGACGCATCGGAAGCTTAAAATGGCTAAGTCTTTTGAAGGCTTATTGGACGAATTAAATGAGTTTAATTCGTAAGGTGACGGCTTGGATTTGGCCGGCCAAAGAGGGTCCCCACCCTCTTTGGTTTGGCCGGCCACAATAAAAAGGGAAACCAAATTGTTTGGTTTAAATTATAAAATAAATCGAGCGTGATTTGTTTTATAAAATTATGGATAAAGAAATTTATATAAAGAAATTTATAGAAATTTATTCTTTTTTATGGAAATTAAAATGAACCATGGATTGGTTTATTTTATTTTATAAAATCAATTATGAATTGATTTTACCATGATAAGAAAAATTTATATAATAAATTTCTTATAAAAATTTATTCCATAATAAAAGGGGAGACATGGTTGTTTTTATTATAAATTAAGTTATAATAAAAACTTGGCATAACGGAATAATTCATAGAAAAATTTATAAGATAAATTTCTTATGAAAAATTTATTTCGTTAAAAGGAGACTTGGCGATAAAGAGGCTACTATATAAAGGTGCAAAGGCAAGGCTTGGAAATCAATTCAAGAGATCAAGGATCCTTGCCTAGCCTCTCTGCCTCTCCTTCTCTCCCTCTCCCTCCTCTAGTAGGCGCCGGCCCTAGACGGCTCCCCTAGGGTTGCCATGTGCCACCTCCACCAAGAAGGTGCCGAAGAAGAAGAAGAAGCGGGTCGCGACTCCTTCCTTCCTCCCAGAATCTTGATTCCATTTTTCGTTTGGTGGTTAGTTTTCCATCTCTCTCTCTTGATATTCTTGTCGTGCCTTTGGAGAATCTAGTAGTTCTTGTCGGCACGAAACTCGTGGCTTTGCGAAGTCATCCCGAAGAGAACTCGGCGTGGACGCGAATAGAGGCGGAGCTTCCAAGGGACGCTACGGTTGGATCTCGTCCCTTTCTACGAGTTACGCGAGGTATTAAGTAAATTAGTTTACTTTCTGCAAAATTTTAAATGTATGATCATGTCTCCACAACATAAGGTTGCATGCTAGATACGTGGTTAAAATAATTTGAGAAATTATTTATGCTAAACCTTCCGCTGCACGTAATTAAATTTTAAAATTACGAACCCGTATCCATGTCAACATGCACCCGGTCCCAACACCCTTGACCCCGCATATTATGTATTTCTAAATTATATCTAGTGAGGACATCACATATCTCTTTCTTATGTGTTGCAGCTGTGGTGTCATGAACATGCACAATTTGAAAAAAAAACTCTCCCGTAAATAACCATGGGCTTCAAAATTATTGCCATTTGTTCTTTGTTAGATACATCCTTTGATTCATCCACCAAAATACAAAACTTAGAATCTCCAATTTCATCACGAATTTTATTTCTGACTCTATTACCAATAATATGCAGGATTTCTTTTTGAACTTCTGGTGAGGTATACTTTGCATTTCCTGGAGCTTTCTCTAAGATAACATCACCAATATCAGTATTCCATTTTCCCAAAAGTTTTAGCATCTCAATGAAATTACCATAATTTTGGGAATCTAAAGATTCATCATGACCTCTCAATCCACATGCTTGCAAGCTAAGCCAACGGACACTCTCAATTGTGGCTGCAAGCCTTAATCGATTCTTTTGAATTTGTTCAGAAAAATCTCGATTCATAATTTAATATATATGTCGAGTTGCATTCATCACATCAATAATAGATTTAGCAGATTTATTATGCACTGAGTTATAACTTCCCATGTGAGACAAAAAGGCACACTTGGCTCCATCATTAACGCGCTTCCAACTTTTAAACCCTTCAACTGTAAATGCAGATTGTCGTGCTTCACTTGTTTCAAAAAGATAGCATGGAAAACAAAATGCTGCATCCTTTGTAGGAGAGTACTCTAACCATGGAAATTTTTTAAACCATGCATATTGAAATCGGCGATGTTGCTTTCCTGATTCAGATCGTGGGTACTCTTGCAATTTAGGTTGATATGACCCCCATTTTGATATAAGCTCGTCTAATTTCATCACGATGATTAACATGATGTCGCCATATGGAAATATGCAATCCAGGATCTCGTTCAAGTGATGTTTCATCAAACTCAACTCTTTGAGATTTAGAAGGAGGTTCGAACTCCTCATTAGGAACAGATATATTAGTCTTGGCCCTCTTGGATGATGAAGGATTATCAATTCTTGGCTTAAAAAATGACAGAATATTGTTTCCTCCTTTTCTCTCTTGATTTGACATTAAAATAACCTAACACAAATAAATCTTAACATGATTAACATAGAATCTTATAAATTTTAAATAACGATTTCTAATAAATAGATCCAAGAACCGGCAAAATGAACTTACATGAATTATGAAAATTGAACATTGACAAGGCTAATTTTGTCTATATTCTTCAATAAAGTTAAACCATCCATGACGACCTATATGCCCAAATAGGAAAGAAGAGCCGTGAATGACTTCAAGTGGAATTATTAGTTGTTGTCCAAATTCAAGTTGTCCAAATTCAAGATCCATGGATTTTAGGTCCTGCTCAATTGAATGTGATAACAATATCCATGACGACCTATATGTTTGATAATATACCTACCATGTACCAAGGCTGACTTTCCAATTCCAAAATATGATAGATTATTTTGTAAACAAGACATAGAAACCATACTAAAATCTTTTGCAAATTGGAACAACCTCAATGAATGTGAATCATAAGCCATATACAATTAGATGTATATTCATACATTTATTAGTGGTGAAATCTATAAACTGAACATAAATTTCCAGAAATTTCCAGAGCTAATACAGTACCATGTAGAATGAAAGGAGATATATACAGACAAAAATCCCTTGGAGCGTGAGAAGATTGACTGCTTCGTCAATTTATACCGAAGATCGATCGGCGTGTAGATCTCCTGCCAAACAGCGGTCGGCCGCCGGAGCACCAAACAAGCAAGAGGACTGGAGGAGGACGAGAAAATAGGAGGAGTTCCGAACTTCCGATGGTGGTGTCGCCTTCTGAGTTCTGAGTTCTGAAGTTTGGCGTCCAGGACTAAGTTTCATCGGGCAGACTACAGAGGCGGCGGATGCGATCATGCGATGCGAAGGATTTAGGGAATTTGTCCAGTTGTCCCTCTTTTTCCTATTTGCAGCAAGCTACCGGGCTAGCGGGCTATCCGATTTGTAGGCTACGGGCTAAACATTAACCCAGGCTTGTTTTAAAGTAGAAATAATAGAGATGTAATTAAATAGACCCGGGCTACAGCCCGGGTAAAGTTAAACATGGCTCCGCCCTTGTCAGAGGAGAGGGAGAAAAGTGAATTATGCGATTTTCTCAAAGGAAGAAAAGTTACACACGTAATTTTTCTCGAGGGAAGACAATTACTTGTTTATGTAATTTTTCTCAAGGGAAGATAAATCAGTTAAGTAGGGTTTGTGTTTGGATTATTTTCCTTGCAGTGGCCGGCGACATCCCTTTTATTAGGAATTGGTTGGCGCAAGGAGAAGGGATCGACTTGGTGACCACGGGTCTTGGTAGATCGTCGCCCACATGACGTCTAAAAGGGGAGGGTCATACGGTAGAAGATCGTAAGGTAACGGAAGGTATATTCTTCCTTGGCTCCTTTCGTTCTTGTTTGTGCCTTATTTTATTTATCTCGTCATTTTATTTGTGTTAGTTTATTAATTCACTAACTGGACCCCGACCATAAACACAAAAGTCGGCGATCAAATCGTTACCTTTTCCGCAGTCGAAAGGTCGAGCAAATCACAAGGACGATTTTGGTAATTGGCCGAGTTGTGATTTGGATCATTCGATAAGCACAAGATGGTCGATGGGAGACGGGTCTCCATTTGGATTAAATTTGTAATCCATAGACATGGAGAGGACTCTCGGATCGACTGAGTATTCGCTTAGGAAACCCGCCAAGTCATACCCAACAGGGTGAGGGAGAAGAGAATTGCAGGTGATTTTGGGTGAGGTAGGAGGAGAATTCTCTCCTTCATCTCCTTCTCCTTCGTCTCTAGGTATGTTGCTGGTCGAAGGGCTTGGAGCGGCTCCGGCGGTCGGTGGCGCAAGGGAAGAGGAAGAGAAGTGCCGGCGGCGCAAACCCTAGAGGCTAGGGTTTTGGTCGGCTGTGAGGAGGGGTTGTTTTGGAGCTCTTGGAGATCTCGGATCACGGTCGATCATCACCCACACGACGTCCGCTAAGGGAGGGACATAAGGTAGAAGACCGCGAGGTGATCGGAAAGGTATAACTTTCCATATGCTCCTTTGTATTTCCTTATGTCTTTTATGTGTCATGTGTATATGTCTCGTCATTTTATGTTTAAGAATTTATTGTTTTGTTTTCAAAATATGATAAATAAATTCTTAACTGGACCCCGACCATAAACACAAAAGTCGGCGATCAACTCGTCGCCTTTTCCACGGTCGAACGGTTGAGCAAATTACAAGGCCAATTTTGGTAATTGGCTAGGTTGTAATTTGGATTGTTCGATACAGCACGAGACGGTCGATGGGAGACGGGTCTCCACTCGGATTAATTTTTAATCCGTAGACGTGGAGAGGTCTCTCGAATCTACTAGGTATCCGCTAGGGAAACCCGTCAAGCCATACCCTACAAACAACAGTACAGTTCAAGGACATCGTGTCTACTATTAGCCAGTAAGCAAACAGACCTTCATAAAAGAATGTTCAAAAGGTAAAACCTACCTATCCTATACTGGACTCAACTACAGAACGTTATCACATACCTGTTGATGCAGTCTGACCCGGATTGTTGTTTTGGTGTTGACACCGATTTTAGTTTACGTTGATGATTATGATGATTATGATTAAGTCCTGATCGGGGGATCAGGCAAGGTATGGGAAATCCTAGCTTGGAGGGCTAGGGATTGGAAAATCCTAACCTGGAGGGTTAGGTGTGGAAAATCCTAGCTTGGAGGGCTAGGTGTTGAAAAGTCCTAATTCGGAAGGGTTGGGTGAAAAGTCCTAGCTTGGAGGGCTAGGTAAAAAGTCCTAACTTGGAGGGTTAGGTGAAAAGTCTCAACTTGGAGAGTTAGGAGGAAAAATCCAAAAGGAAAGAAGAAAAATCCAAGAAGAAGAAGAAGGCATTGAAGGCCACTTGGGATGAATCCTCCTCAAGCTCATTCGATGAAGAGAAGGAGGAGAAGAGCACAAGGCATGTGACACTCATGGCATTGGGAGATCAAGAGAGCAGTGATGAATCATCCAACTCCTCAAACGCGACTTCATCATCTTCGGATGATGAAGAGGTAACTTCTCCCGAACTTGAAAAATGTTATAGAGCAATTGCATTTTTAACCAATATGTTGAAGAAGTCAAAAAATAAGGTTAAAACATTGCAATTAGAAATTGATCAATTGAAATTATCTAGGGATGATAACATTGATGACTTACATGTTGAATTGTTAGAAGATGAGATTAAGTCATTAAAACTTGAGGTTGAACATTTGAAATCCTCTAAGGTTGAGGATGTAGATGATTTGGATAATGATTTGCTAGTAGAAGAAAACCAATCATTAAAGAGTGAAGTTGAGAGACTCAAGAATATTCTTGAGAAGTTCTCAACTAGCTCTAAGACCCTAGATATGATCTTGCATGTCCAAAGGGCAGTCTACAATAGGGTCGGTATTGGTTACCGTCCTAAAGAACCCTCATTTGTGTCTCTTATGTCTAGGACTGATATGAGACAATCTAGGACACCCAAGGTTCAAAAGAAAGTTGTCAAGGCATAGATGCTTAAGTCTTGTTTAGTTGATGCTTTAGGTCCCAAGGTTTGGGTACCTAAAACTTCTATTTTTCGAATTGTGTAGGTTATGATTGAGGGGGAGCATCTATCAACTTGGTTCGTTGATAGTGGATGCTCCAAACACATGACCGGGGATAGATCATTGTTTACCACACTTCACAAGAATAGTAGAGGTAATGTTTCATTTGGTAACAATGGTAGCCTTAAGGTCATAGGAATAGGAGACATTCAAATATCCGAATGTCTTAGAATTTCAAATGTCCTTCTAGTCAAGGGGATGACTTTTAATCTCCTAAGTGTCAGTCAATTGTGTGACACGGGTTACACAATTGATTTTCAACCAAGTCAATGTCTAGTTAGACAACATGACACCTTGGACACGGTACTAGTAGGAACAACAGTAGACAATATTTATCAAGTTTCATTTAAAAGTGCTACTAATGCTTTTGCTAAGTGTCTCATGTCAAAAGACGAAGAGTCCACCCTTTGGCACCGGAGACTTGCACATGTGAACATGAAGAACATCCGGAAGTTGGCCAACAAGGGATTAGTTCGTGGCTTACCAAGCATCAAGTATGAAAAGGACAAACTTTGTGATGCATGTCAAATGGGTAAGCAAACGAAATCTGCACATAAAGGTAAAAGCACTGTAAGTACCTCTTCAGCTTTAGATTTACTTCACATAGATCTATTTGATTGAGTACTATCATATCATTGAATGGAAGTAGATATTGTTGTTGGATCGAGAGAACCGATAGAGGGGGGGGTGAATATCGGAAATCGTTTTGTCAGAAAATTTAGAGCAAGTACGCAGCGAAAATTAAAAATAACAACACAGAGACACGGTCGATTTTACATGGTTCGGAGCCTGGGACGACTCCTACTCCAAGGCCCACGGTCGTTGACCGTTTACTTTGGGCAATTCTATATAAGGCGCAAATAGTTTACAAAAGATTATTACAGAATTAAGTATAGTAAACTTAAATCGCTCTTTTACCGACGTCCGGGGTAGATCGACTTTTTCGGAGCAGCGGGACGTCGTCGGCTCGAGTTGGAAGGATTCCGAGGCATAGCGCGAGAGCAGAAGAGCGTAGTAGCGTTGATTGGAAGTTGTTGTTGAAGCTTGGGGTCGAGGGCCCTTTATATAGGGCCTGGGGGCGCCCGGGATGTTGGGGGCACCCCCCCCCCCCCACATGTCACCCGATCCGCCAATTCCTCGGTCAGTGTCTGATCCCTTTATCTTCAGGATCCACTTTGACCGGGGCGCCCGGAGCGCTGGGGGAGCCCGGGTTGACCGGGTCAAACTCTATCCCTTGGCTTCGCGAGGGTGCGCTTCGGCAGCTTGCGCTTGGGGGCTCCCGGGGCGCTGGGGGCGCCCGGGGCGCAGCGGGGGCGCCAGGGAGTTGTACTGTCGAAGCCTGTTTTTGTAACTTGTGTTTTGTGTTCACCATGGGGGCGCCCGGGACACTCCGGGCGTCCTGGTCAGCTGTTGCCTCATTCCTTTGAGGCTCTCTGAGCTGCAGACACACGTTCCTTCGGTCCTGCATCCAGGGTTAGTCCAAAACACAATGAAACAATAAAATATTTATTTATACAGCCTTAGCTGTCTTGGTTCTGACTTTGGATCTCCAAAATGGAGCCCTAGGTCGAACCGACGCCTACTGTTCCCTCGACGGGGAACGCGTCCTCACCTACTCCTCTCGGGAGAATATACCTGATGCCAACCGCTCCTTTGGTTAGACTTTTGCCTGGCGATCCTTTGCCAGGTCTTGGATACCGAGCTATCCTTCGCCCAGTGCCTAGCATTCCTTCGCTAGGGCTTCAGTTCCAAGCTGTCCTTCGCCTGGCGCCTAGCTGTCCTTTGCTAGGTCTTTTTATCTTGGCATTCCTTCGCCAAGTGCCTAGCAGTCCTTCGCTAGGGCTTTTTATCCTGGCAGCCCTTCGCCAGGTGCCTAGCAGCCCTTCGCTAGGACTTTTCCTGCACACTCAAGTAACATTGTTAGATAACAATTAAGACTTAACTTTTGAACCCTGTTGCCATTATCAAAACATAGGTTTGACTTTAGTGCTCACTGCACCAACAATCTCCTCCTTTTTTATTTATGGCAACCATAGTTCAAAAAGTTAAGTTTAATGAAAAGCATAAAAATTTGTTCCCTCCCCCTGGAGAGAATCTCCCCCTAGATTTTTCAAAACTTCGTGGGGTTCTAAGTTTTTATTAAAACTTTACTTAGAATGATTTTGCACTTTGGAAACTTAAGTTTAGGTGCTTTAGAAATCTTTTGATAACTTAAGTTTTAAAAGTACATAGACGAAATTTTTGAAAGCATGAGTTTCGAGTACTTACCAAAAATTTGAAGTCTTAAGTTTAACGTACTCTTAAGTTTGAAAAATTTTTAAGTTAAGTAGTTAGTAGGATTTCAAAAACTTAAGCACTTAGTAAACTTTTGAAATAATTTAAGTACTTAGTAAACTTTTGAAATAATTTAAGTACTTAGTAAATTTTAAAATAATTTAAGTACTTTATAAAGGTTTTGAGAGTCTTAAGCTTAAAGTACTTTATCAAAGTTTTGAAAAACTTAAGCTAAAAGGTTTTGAAAAAACTTAAGCTTAAAATACTTGTAAAAGTTTTGAAAAACTTAAGCTAAAAGGTTTTGAAAGAACTTAAGCTTAAAAGTTTTAAAAAACTTATGCTAAAAGGTTTTGAAAAAAAACTTAAGCTTAAAGTACTTATAAAAGTTTTGAAAAACTTAAGCTAAAAGGTTTTGAAAAAAATTTGACAATTTTGAACTCTTTGAACTCTCTCTTTTCCTATCTCTCCCCCTTTGCCATATATCAAAAATAGATAAATATTGCAAAAATTAAATTGCATAAGATAAATGACTTTAAAAAAATGATTTTGCTGTACTCAACCAAAACTTAGACCAAATCAGTTAATTTTCTCTTGTAGGGACCTGTCTAACCCATTTAGCTACTTACTAACTGTTATAAGCAGTAGTTTTTGCTAGGGTTAGTCAAGTTAAGTGTTTCTGTTCAAGTTAGATTTTCTAAACTTGACACTTAACTGGATTGCTGTAAAAGTTGTATTTAGTGCCCCAATTGCTGCAGATGCACTGACTTAAAGCATCTTGAATTAAGGCAAAGACCTAAGCATCTCAACCCTTTCTAGGTTATCAATCAACAAGTATCCTAAAGTGCTTGTGAGATGCTGGCTTCTAAGTCTATAGGTGCATGCAGTTCTAGGGTTAGGGCCTAAGCTAAGTCCATTTGCGAAAAAGCCCTAGCTTTGAAAAGGGGGTAGTTTTGAAATAAAACTAAGTCGGAAAAAAAAAATTAAAATAAACTGATTTGAAATTAACTAAAACAGTTTTTCAAAATTTTTAGAAACTGATTTTTAAATCAAGTAAAGGAGAAAGAAAATCAATAGTAAAGTTAACCTATTTTACAGAGCACAATCCTAACTGCCGAATTGACAAGAAACCAGTAATTATAAGCTAGTCAACATAGAATAAAGCAGGTACTCAAGGTTCAACACAGTCATACAGTCAAACATAAGTCAACCCTACTGAGTAGGGGCAGTCAAATAGGTACTGGTACAATACTAATCAAATCTAGGACGAGGGACCGGGATGATCAGATGGGCCAGGCTGCCATGAATCGAATCGTGCCATCATTTCAATGAATCGTGCATCAGCCACTTCTCGATCGGCTCGACGAGCGTCCATCTGCTCTATATGATAGGCTTCGACCTCCTCTCGGAGACTCTGAACCTATGTCTCTAAATGTGTCACTCTCTGGTAGAGTGTCGGTGGAGCGGGCTCGTCGATGTGTGCTCGGGCTGCTGCAGCGATGTCTCCAACGTCGACGTCAACCTCCTCGTCTGAGTCGATTGGAGCCCCAGCCTGCTGTCGTCTCCAACTAAGAACCCCGGTGGCCGATACCTCTAAACCCGCTAACGAGAAGTTCCTAAATCCTATCTCATCAAAGTCGGTCATAGCAATTATTTCACCCACGGTTATGTCACGACCGTGGTGATGAAGGAGAGAGGTGATAATGTGACAGAATGGTGTGCGCACTCGTCCCTGGGTCGTGACACTGGACGCATGCAGAATGGTATGAAACATATGGAGTCCAATGTCTATGTCAAGGTGATGGACTAGGGCATATAGAAGGAAAGCATGAAAGGGTCGCATAGTCCCGAGATCTCTGGTGGAGAGCGGTAAGATACAGCGGACCAGGACTCTATACAAGGCATAGTCCTGTGCCTGAAGTTCAACGGCTTGGAAACGTCTATTTGCGGGGAGGTCTGCCCTATAGAAATAGGAGTGGATGGTGTCTAGGGTAATGTGTGAGTAGGGAGGATCAAATGGGGGGTTCCTAAGAGGATAGAAGCAGAATGTGGACTGAGAGGGTCGCAATCCTAGGAATCGGTTCAACAAAGTAGGGGTGATAGTCAGAGGTATCCCTTGGACAGCAGTGTGAAACATTAGATTATCTTGTCGAATTATGTTGTTGTAAAACTCTGCACATAAGGATTCATTAATGGTATGAGTGCAGAAGACAAGATTATCTAATTGATAGAAGTTGATAATGTTCATGGCGATGGGGCATGATTGGGTAAAGAAGTGCCTATTAAGATAACTTGTTTTAATAGGCTTGTAAATGGTTTGTGCAAACTTATTACATAACTCTAGGGTAGGGAATCTAGGGTCCGGACTTGGTTCGCACCGGGGTTGGCCGGGTTTGGTCGGCGTCTTCTAAGTTAAGGAAATTAAAGGAAGCATAAAGATATTGCAAAAAATAAATTTAAATGTAATAAAAATAAATAATAATTATACCGGACAGCTCGGGGAAGCATGGTTGAGGATGAGGACTTGCAAGATCTCTTTGGAGGGAAAGAAGTGAAGAAGGAAGTTGATTTTGGTGTGGGAAGAGAAGGGGAATTTGGGTGTCTTATATAGGCACTTCAACGGGGGCGCTCGGGAGCTTCCGGGCACCCTGGTCAGTGGATACTGCCAAAGGCAGTACCTTTGACTGGTTGGGGGCGCCCGGGACAGGCCGGGCGCCCTCAACAGGGTGCTTTTGCAGCTTTTGCTGCATTAGAAGTGATGGGGGCGCCCGCATGGTTCCGGGCGCCCTGGTAAGGGCATAGGCAGCTTTTTGTCTCGAGGGTAGGAAAAGATATGGGAGGGGGCGCCCGTGTGGTCCCGGGCGCCCGGAATAGAATAGGTAAAGACAAATTTTGTGTCTTGTCTACCTTTAACCATGGTTTAATCGGTTTGATCATGGTTTGAATTGATTTGACTGTTTTGACTGTGGTTTGACCGTGTTAACCATGCTTTGACCACGTTTACCTTGGTGTGACTATGTTGACCATGGTTTGACTGCTTTGACCATGGTTTGACTTTTGACTGCATTGACCATGGTTTGACTATGGTTTGACCAAGTTGACTACAATATAGGTATTAAAGTAACTATAATTGAGTTTATTTTTACTGTCTCACCCAATCTAGGGTTTTCAATCACGTTAGCCTTATAGGTTTCATGAGACAGGTTTTGATAAGTAGAATTATTTTGAAAAAGTTAGTTTATTTTGAAAACCATTATTTATTTTGAAAATCTTAATTAATTTTGAAAACATTTCAATTTATTTTGAAAGAGAATGTTTGAATCTATACTTAACTGAAAGTTTGTGTTAGATTTGAATTTTACAAAAAGTAATTTGAATTTGATACTCAAAAATTGGCTTCCAGGTCTTGGCGAGGCACTAGGCCTTCTTTGGCCGTAGCCTTATTGGATCATCAACCCTTTCCTTGACAAAGCCATTTAATGAAGTTTCATTTTCAAAATTAATCTTTGAAAAAGTTCTGGTCTAACTAGTTTGGATTTTGGATCGGTAGCTTCGGCTAGTTTCACCAGTTTAAAGAGACCAAGTGAACTTGATCTTATTAGAATTGGTTTCCTCAACGTACTATCATCTCACCTCCACCCAATACTATATTGTCAAGTTTTAGTTAAGTTTGTTTAGTCCTTAAACTAACCTAAGTCTAAGCATGGTAAATTGCAGAAATTTAAATAAACAATCAATCAAGCAAATTGCAAGAATATAATTCTATTTAACAATAAAAATAGTTTTTAATTTGGCTCCCCCTGGACTATAGCCACGATAATGATTAGGCAAGATGTGAATCTTGTCCTTGGGGATCCAATATTGATTTGATCCAGTTGGTTGGTTCAGGCACAGTTTAGGTACTCATGCTTGAACTTTACCTCTGGACTGATTCAGTATAGCAAAATACGATCTTTGTCGGGATTTGGTTCTATAGCCAAGTCCGGATCGATTTAGAACGGACTTCTATTTTCCAAGAATCATGTCAAGATTTTTGGAACCAGAAGTAAATCGTTCTAAGGTCGCTCTAAGATCCTTAACCTGAGTTTTCAGGGAGGAGTTTTCTTTCTCGAGTCTTTCAACTTGAGTAGGAGTTCCTTCTTGAATGTTCTCGGTTAATGATTTAGAGTCAGCTCCCTCTTTCAGGAGTTTTACTTCTTGTCGGAGGGATTCGACTCGGAGTTTGGCTTTCGCCAAATCTCGAGAAAGATAAGAGATAAGTTCGTTTAATCACTACAAAAAAACAGTTATTTAGGGACGAAATTTTGGGACAAATATTTTTCGTCCCAAAATTGTAACAAATTTGGCGACAAAAAAAATATTTGTCGCAAATTAGGAACGAATTTAGCAACGAAATACATTCGTTGCAATTTAGCAACAAAATCTTTTTCGTCCCAAAATTCAGCAACGAATTTAAATATTCGTTGCGAATTCTGCGACGAATCTGCAACGAATTTAATATTTGTTACAAAATTTGCGATGAATATTAAATTCATCCCAGAATTCCTCAAAAATATAATAATAATTATAATTAAGTTTTATAAATCTGGGACGAATCATGGATTCGTCCCAGATTTTGGGACGAATCCAGGATTCGTCTCAGAATCTGGGACGAATACTGGATTCGTCCCAGATTTTGGGACGAATCATGGATTCGTCCCAGATTCTGGGACGAACAATGGATTCGTCCCAGAACAAGGATAAATATACATTTTTTGAATACTAAACTATTTAAAAAAATAAATTCGGATAAAAAAATCATTTGGTTTCGATATATTAATTTAAATTTATATTTAAGAGCACCTATAAATTCAGGAGAAGTAGATGAACACATAGGAACCGATTTTGTGTAATTCCGATATCTGTAGGTATGGTTTTGGACTCAATTTATGTAGTTATAATTAATTTTAATTCTGGACGAATTCTGGATTCGTCCCAGATTCTGGGACGAATCTAGTAATTCGTCCCAGATTCTGGGACGAATTTAGAAATTCGTCCCAGATTCTGCGACAAATCAAGGAATTCGTCCCAGAATCTGGGACGAATCCAAGATTCGTCCCAGAATTAAAATTAATTATAAATACATAAATTGAGTCCAAAACCCTACCTAGAGATATCGAAATTACACGAAATCGATTTCTACGCGTTCGTCAACTTCCCATGAATTTATAAGTGCTCTCAAATATAAATTTAAATATTTTGATCCAATATTTTTTATATTAATAGTTAAATTAAATATGCAAATGTATATACAGCTAATTAATCATGAGTTAAATCTGAGTCGGAGTTACAAATTGATGTTAGAGAGATAGTTCTCGAAATGATACAAAACTACTTCTATGTGTTTGTCTAGCTCTCCTGATTATAAAAATGTTATCAAACATTTTTTAGGCCAAATTAAATATATTTAATTAATTAAAATAAAATTTTTAATACTAAATTATTTAAAAAATTAAATTCGGATAAAAAAATCATTAGTTTGATATATTAATTTAAATTTATATT
>JAGFNQ010009510.1:0-140080 GCA_024364735.1 Boesenbergia rotunda
AACAGCTCTGGATACCTTTGCCTCATGCTATCTTCTGATTCCCAGGTTGCCTCTTCATACTTCTGATTCAGCCATAAGACTTTTACTAGTGGTACCACTTTGTTCCTCAGCTTCTTATCTGCTCGATCTATTATCTGAATAGGTCGACTTTCATAACTGAGATCTTCTTGAACTTGTACCATCTGTGGCTCAATCACTTGGTTGGCATCTGGGATATGCTTCTTTAGCATTGAGACATGGAACACATTGTGTATTGCTGACATCTCTGGAGGTAGCTCCAACTCATAAGCTACTTTGCCAACTCTTTTCGTCACTAGGTAGGGTCCTATGTATCGAGGGCTTAGCTTGCCTTTCTTGCCTAATCTCATTACACCCCTTCATAGGAGCTACTTTGAGGAAAACTGTGTCCCCAACTTCAAACTCTAACGGTCTACGGCGTACATCGGCATAACTCTTCTGCCTACTCTGAGCAGTTTCTATTATCTGGCGGATGCTCTTTATAGCTTTTGTGGTATCATCTATAAGGTCAGTCTGAGACCCCATTTCTTTCTTCTCAATACCTTCATACCAACAGAGGGGAGATCTATACTTCCTACCATAAAGAGCTTCATAGGGTGTCATACCAATAGTGGCTTGGTAATTGTTGTTGTAGGCAAACTCAGATAAACATAAATATTTGCACCAACTGCCTTTGAAATCTAATGCACAAGCTCTGAGCATATCTTCTAGAATTTGATTCACTCTCTCTGTCTGTCCATCAGTCTGGGGATGGAAAGTTGTGCTAAACTTCAGTTTGGTGCCTAGCGCTGCCTGTACGCACTCCCAAAAGTGTGAAGTGAAACGACCATCCCTATCAGAGATAATGGTCTTCGGGACTCCGTGTAGTCGGATCACTTCCTGCACATATAACTGGGCTAACTTTTCAATTGAGTTAGACACTCTGATTGCCAAGAAGTGGGCAGACTTGGTCAATCTGTCTACTATGACCCAAATAGTGTCATAGCCATTAGTTGTTTTTGGTAGACTAACTATGAAATCCATGGCTATGTCTTCCCATTTCCACTCTAAAATCTGAATGGGCTGAAGGACACCTCCTGGTGTCTGGTGTTCTGCTTTAACTCTCTGACATGTCAGGCAGGTGCTGACATACTTAGCTATGTCTCTCTTCATCCCTGACCACCAAAATCTTCTTTTCAAATCCTGGTACATCTTAGTGGAACCAGGATGCATTGAGTAGGGAGTCCCATGGGCTTCTTCAAGAATCTTCTTTCTCAGCTCTTGATGATCGGGGACACATAAACGGTCACCATAGTAGAGTATCCCACTGTCAGATACTCTAAACTCTTTACTCTCTCCTTCTTGCATCTCTTGCTTGATCCTTTGGATATCAGAATCCTCAACTTGCTCTTTCTATATTTCTTCAAGCAAGGCTGACTCTAGTGTCAATAGAGCTAACTGCCCATAAATGATCTCAACTCCATAATCTACTATTTCCTTCTGTAATGGTGGTGATAATGCTGACAAGGACATCAAGGTGGCACAAGTCTTTCTACTTAGTGCATCTGCTACTTTATTTGCCTTACCAGGGTGGTAAAGGATCTCACAGTCATAATCTTTCACTAACTCAAGCCACCTTCGCTGTCTCATATTGAGGTCTTTCTGAGTGAAGAAATATTTCAGACTCTGGTGATCTGTATAAATCTTGCACTGCACTCCATACAGATAATGTCTCCATATTTTTAGAGCGAAGACTACAGCTGCCAACTCCAGATCATGAGTGGGGTAATTCTTTTCATAATCCTTGAGTTGCCTGGAAGCATAAGCTATGACTTTGCCTTCTTGCATAAGTACGGCTCTAAGTCCTAGCTCTGATGTATCACTGTATATATCAAAGCTCTTATCACCTTCGGGTATTGTAAGAATAGGAGCGCTTGCCAGTCTCTTCTTCAACTCAAGAAAACTCTGCTCACAGTCTTCAGTCCACTCATACTTCTTATTCTTTCTGGTAAGGGCTGTAAGCGGAGAAGCTATCTTTGAAAAGTCCTCTACAAACCTTCTGTAGTACCCTGCTAAACCCAGAAAACTTCTGATCTCACTAGCATTCGTTGGTCGACTCCAGTTACTAACTGCTTCAATCTTGGCTGGGTCTACCATAATGCCTTCTTTGGAAATGATGTGGCCTAGGAATGCCACCTGGTCAAGCCAAAACTCACACTTTGAGAATTTGGCGTACAGCTCTCTCTGGTGTAAGGTCTACAACACTATCTTCAGGTGTTCTTCATGTTCTTCCTGAGTCTTTGAGTACACTAGGATATCATCAATGAAGACAATGACGAACTTGTCAAGAAAGTCCTTCAACACTCTATTCATTAGATCCATAAACGTCACAGGGGCGTTTGTCACTCCAAAGGGCATGACCACAAACTCGTAGTGCCCATATCTTGTACTGAAAGCAGTCATTGGCACATCACTCTCCTTCACTTTGAGTTGATGGTAACCTGATCGCAGATCTATTTTGGAGAACACCGTGGCTCCCTTCAACTGATCGAATAAATCATCTATCATTGGCAAGGGATATCTGTTCTTGATGGTTACCTTATTCAAGGCTCGATAATCTATGCACCGCATGGATCCATCTTTCTTCTTGACGAACAACATAGGAGCTCCCCAGGGTGAATGACTAGGGCGGATGAAACCCTTGTCGAGTAGCTCTTGTAATTGTTCTTGCAGCTCTTTCAGTTCTGCTGGTGCCATGCGATAAGGTGCCTTTGAAATTGAGTTAGTTCCTGGAACCAACTCAATTTCAAATTCAATTTCTCGATTGGGAGGGAGTCCTGGTAACTCTTCAAGAAACACCTCCGGATAGTCACAGACTACCCGTACCTCTTTTTACTTTAACTCTTCTCTTTGCCTTGCATCTACTATATGCGCTAATAACCAGAACATCCATTATCTAACATTCTCTGAGCTTGTAAGGTAGATAAGAACCTTTTTGTCTTTCTCTTTGGGTCTCCAATAAACTCAAATGGAGGTTCTGCTTCTGGTGTGAACTTGACTTTTCTTTTGCGGCATTCATTAGAGGCACTATACTTGCTCAAGAAATCCATCCCTAAAATGATCGAAACCCTTCATCTCAAGGACTACTAAATCACTATAGAGCTCTCGGTTGAAAATTTGAATTAATACAGCTCGTAGCCATTGAGTAGATGCCATGACCTCTCCCGAAGGTAAGGTTGTTAAGAACTTCATCGTTCAACATTTCTGGTGGCCTTTATACTATTTAAGTAGTGCTCAGTGATCAAAGCACTACTTATCAGTTCTTCGGAGGGTTGCGGCCTCTTAACACCGCTGGCCACATTTAACGCTATCTCAGGCCTTCACATTTCCAACATTAGTCTGACTCTTTCTTTTTCAGTGCTAACTAGCTCTGGGCACAGATGAGCTAACCGCTTAAACATCTTCACTGCTTCATCCACGGATAGTTCTCCTTGTCTGGACTCCATGAATTCATCATAGTGCTTGTTGGTTACTCGCATGTGAAAGTATTCTTCGAAGAACTCAGTCTCGAAGTCGGCCCATGTCATCTGGCTGACATTTCTCTTGGCCTTGACTCTCTCCCACTATATTCTAGCATCTCCCGTAAGGCAGAAAATGCACACTTTATCTTCTCTACTTCAGGCCAGACCATTAGCTCTACTATGCTTTCTAAAGACTTGAACCATGCTTGAGCATCCCATGGTTCGGTTGTGCATGAGAAGTTCCCTGGCTTCAATATCTGCCACTAGATGAGGTATACTTCTTGTCGTACCCCCCTTGCCGGGACTACAGATGTAACTGATGGATCTTCGGTCACAACTGGTGCTACTATATTCTCCACCGGCGGAGTAATGGGAGCAGCCTGCTGGTTAGCCATTAAGGTGGTAATAACTTGCTGTTGTTCTGTTAACTATTTCTGTAACTGCGCCACCACCTCTAAGAGATTTGGTGGTGGTACTGACTCTGCCTTTTACCCTCTAGAAGCTCGCTCCTCGTTTTGAGCCTTTCTAGGACGTCAACTTGTCATTCTCTTACTATTATCTCATAAAGAGAATAATGACATTACTTCACTAAGGACATTACATTACTTCACTATCATCATTCTCATATCATCATACTCATATCATGATATGTCATATCATGTCATCTTACTCATATAGCATATACTGATCATGCAGATAATAGAATATAATAATACTAACATACTTCCTTATCATCTTTCACTTACTGATACTAGCAGCCAATAATGAAAAGTATACAAAAACTACAACATATAAACTTCTTACTTGGCAGGCGGCAGGATTGATGCTTGATGTCAGTGTGGCAGAAGGGTGGAAACTTTGCTCTAATACCACTCTGTGACGACCCGCCTTAACTTCTCTCCCTTAAAGCGGACGTCACTTTTACTTAACCTTATTCTTAGCCTTAGGTTACAACTACTTAACTTGCCTTAACTTGCTCTGAATTTTTTTCCTTTTAAAAAAAACTATCATTTTATTTGCTTTGCAAGGATTTGACCCCTAGACCTCTTAGTTGTAAAATTGAAGCACTAACCATCTGCCCTACACCAATTTCCTTTCATTGGTACCAGTCGACTGCTAGATACCAGTCGACTGGTATCGGCCACAGAAACATTCTGTGTCCGGCACCAGTCGACTGGCCTCATGGCAGTTGGCTGGTGCATCAAACAGAAACTTTCTGTTCGATAGGGCAGTCGACTGGTTTTGAACCAGTCGACTGGCACGCCTGAAACCTGCATTTACAAACCTGGGAACTCCTTTCAAGGGTCCATAATTCATACACTTCCAAAGCATATAAAGAAATAACTCCAAATCTATACTCTATACTAGTTTTATGAACATCTTAGCAACCCAAAACAAATCCATTTACTTGCAATTAGGATCTTTGCGGAATTTAAGAAACTATCAAAACATATGACATCTATTGTAGAGTTTGTACTCAACTTGGTCTCTATGCAAGGTTAATCGTTACGCTTTACCAATCCCAAAACACAACCACAAGGTTCTACAAGACTTAGCCCAAAGATCTCTTCCACGGTTCCGCCGCCACTGAACATCAATGCAAGTCCCGTTCGCCTCCTTAACTTATGCTTTTTCTTTACCTTTGTCTGCAATAGAAGGAAATGCAACTAATAAGCGAATTGCTTAGTAAGTAAATCCTAGCTCACAAATCCATACGATAAATGATAAACATGCTCTTTTCAAAAAATGCCTGCTTCAAAATACATGCACTTGGAAATATTTGCACATGGGAACTTTCATACACTTATCATGCTCAATCATGCTTGAAAACATTTACTAGCATCAAAACATTTGCAAACATAACATGGTCATGATTTCTTTTGAAACTTACTAATGATACATTTCCATACATTAAAACACTAACTTCTTTGCTCTTTCTCTGTAACATGCTTATAACATAACCATGCCAACATACATAACCAAAAACATGCACTTAAGGAAATTGAAACACTTACATATACTCATATACTTCAAAATAATAATCAACTTTCTCAGGCCTTGACACTGTACCATGGTATCAATGTACCAATGCGCGCATCCCTAATAGGTTTCAGGGTAGCTAGCCACCACACCCTATTAGAGCTTCTTTCTAACTTTCTGTGGGCCTCTCTTTTGCCCGGTACATGTCACTTTACAAAAGTAAAATACTTTCTTACTCATAAAGTTTATACTTATCAAGCTATCTTTCTTTTTGCATAACTCTTTGCACTACAAAACTTTACCTTTCTTACTTGAAACTTTCATCGAGCACCTTGTGTGCCCTTAACCCAAAACTCATTTTTGGGACTTTTCAAGAACTTGGTCTTATCATGCTTAGATCACACATACAAAACCTACTCAAATTCAAGTTCTATGATAAAAACATGTATTCTTTAGAAACTTAAATCACACAATAAAATAATATTCTCAAAGCATGCACTTAGATCACAAAATCATGGTTCTACAACGAGAAACTACATACGAAACTACTTCTATTGCAGGTGAGTGATTTACTTACCCTTTCCTTGAAGAAAACTCACTAAGTATCTCGAAAATCCTAGCGTAGGGCTCCTCTTCTCTTCCTTGCGAGAAAACTCCACTCCTTGGCCCTAGGGAAGAGACCCTAGGTTCTCCACTCAAGAGGAAGAAGAAGGAGGAAGAAAACCCTTGTTTTCTTCCTGTTTTCGCAGCCTCCCAACTCCTGTTCGCGCAGCCTCCAAAAGTCTTAATGGGGTCTTAATGCAACTTAAGTGGAAGTTGAAACATCTCTTCATGAAAAGGACTTACTTACCTATAACATTAATTTGCTTCATTTTTTTCTATGATTGATACCCTTGCCCTGCTGGTTACCCCAACTCACTTAAGGGCTTGCTTTGCCCTGTGGTCGCGGGATTAAACCCCTCCCGACCCCCTTTTTTTTCTTTTTATTTTAATTCGAAAAAAATGCTAGAAAATTCAGGAAAATTCCTAATAATTCACGAAAATTATTGGGTGCTACAAGTCGACTGGCACCCTGAAAACCCCATTTTCAACATTTATGATCCAATTTCAGAAATGCACCAGAAATTCACTAATCCCTAAAAATTTTTAAATTTTGTGGAGAGGTTTGTAGTACTCATATCTACTTGGAAAAAATACATCCAACCATGTGTCTATCACCAATCCCAAGATTGACACAAAACCCAAAACTAGCTAAATGGTTCAATTGACCCTTGACCTAAAGTCCTAGTTTTGACCTCCTCTATACCAAATCACAATGCATCCCTAACATTGATTTATATGACATTTATACATCAAAAACTAATTTTCATGCTATATGACCCCAATGTCATATTTTCATGCATGATACGCAAATCCAATGTGCCAAAATCCTAGGATTGAGACTCCAAATTCATCTCCACATCCTTTAGCACACTCCATGACCCTTCTAGACTTCCGAGAGAAAACCACCCGGGATCCATAGACCATGGGTCCCAACTTGGCTCCTAAAGCTCCCCCTTGAGCTCTTAGCCTTAGCCACCTCCCTAGGTGACTCAATAAAATCTAGACCACATCGGAGTACCTCCAATGACTCTTGGTCTACAACCCTAACATTCTTAACCTTGGACCCCTTGTCCTTAGTTAAGACCTTCTTCTTGCTTTTAAATGGCATCCCTTTGTCATTCTTAGACTTCCCCTCCTTGCTATAGTTATATGCTACCCTAACATATTTCTTTTCATTGGCATCGGAGAACTTAGATCGGTATCCTAACCCCGATCTATCATTGTTGGGTTTTTGACTACCCAACACCGTACCTAAATCCTTAGATTCAATAGTGAATTTATCCAGGGTCTTTTCTAATTTCTCAAGTTTTATCCTTAAAGCTTGATTTTCCCTTTCTAGGTTCTTAAACCTAGAATTAGTATGTCCACCTTGGACATTCCTAGACCTACCCATCCTAGGCATGTGTCTCCCCTTCTTAGGATTAATATCTTGGTCCTTAGGTCTAATGATCTTGGATTTATCATGATGCATGATTTTCCTAGGGTTTTGATCTACAATATTAACTCTACTTCTATCATGATATTTAAATCCAAAGTTATGCATGGGTAAATAATTGACATTATTTCTAACATGCATGAAGGAGTTTAAATTTGAATTACATTTAAACTTAAAGTTAGGGATTACATCCCTTACCCTTATAGCTCCCCCTTGATGTGACCTTCTCTTCTTCTCCTTCTTCTCTCATTTTCTTAAATGTTCCAATTTCTTGAGTTCTTCTTTCCTTGAGCATTTGGTGTGGTAGTGTTCTAGCTTTCCACACGTGAAGCACCCTATATGCCTCTTATCCTTCTTTGCTCCATCCCTACAACTCATGTTAGTTTTCAAATTACTTGAATTGAGTTTAGGGTTTACCTCCTTTTTCTTACTCAATGGATACTTGTCCTTGTAGTGTCCCTTTTGATTGCACCCAAAGTAAATTATGTGCTCCTTTGACTTTGTTTTGGTGGAGGTGGAAGCTTCTTCTTGCTCCGGTATTGAGGATGGTCTCTTCTCCCCTCAATCCTTGACGTGGAGACTTCTTCTATTTCCTCCTCACTTGAGGATGTGGGCAATTCAACTCTCTCCTCCTCTTCAGATGTTGAACTTGACTCAACTTCCGATTGGTCCTTCTCCTTCTCTTGGACCAATGACCCCTTTCCTTGGGCTCCTCTTCTCCTTGCCTTTGTGTCAAATTTTCATGTATAGCTACTACCTTTTTCCATAGCTCATACACATTCTTGTATTCTCCTACATTTGACACAATATATGAAGGTAACAAATTTAATACAATTCTAGTTACCTCCTTATCCACCTCTCCTTCTTCCGTTTGACTCTTGGTCCAATACCGAGGCCGAAGGCATTTTCCTTTCTTATTTGTTGGAGCTTCAAATGACACTTCCAATGCGGTCCAATGATCCCAATCCATTTGGAACCAGGTCTCCAAGCGCTTCCTCCAATAATCGAGGTCATCTCGGTCGTACGGAGGTAGAACCCGAATATCCCATCCTAGCGGACCTTCCGACTCCATCTTCCTCTAGCACCTTTTGCTCTCCCGGCGGTTAGTCCGTAGACGAGCGAACCTCGGTCTGATATCACTTATTAGGACCTTGTCGTTAAGCTAGAGGGGGGTGAATAGCTCTCTTTCGATCTTGTCTTCCTACAATGTTAGCGTGCGCAAGCGAAAATAATAATAACAAAATCAAACAATAGCTAACACATCACCTTTACATGGTTCGGAGATAGAGCTCCTACTCCACGGCTGTCCGTAAGGTGGACGTGTTGGGATCTCCCGACATTATAAACATAAAAGCGCAGCAGAAACAAGATCCTTCAAGCGATCCATGAGAAAGAAAACTCGTACGAAGTTCATCTACACCTACTTCTCGAGTAGATATACCTTTGATGCCCTTTCGTTTATCGCGCTCGTCCAAGATGTGATGGATCTCTTGCACGTTCAAGCGTCCGTGCCTCTATTCGTATCCAGACGATCATGATCTCTCAACTTCGGGAAGAAGAACTACCTTAGTTGTGCTAACAACTTGAGGTAGTTCGCAGAAGCACCAAGAACCCCAATAAGGATTTCGGCCAAGAGGAAGATGTGGAGGAAAAGAAGAAAGGGAAGACTCACACCCATCCAATGTGACAAGACCCTCTTTTATACTCATCCCATGAATACAAGAGGTTTGTGTATCTTTGGCTTCCCTCCATTAAAGTCAATAAAGAGCACATCTTTCTATATGGCTCTTTAAATTCTCTTCATTCAATGAAGAGAGACTTTTCTTTTCCCTTCATTAAACACTTTAATGAATTAACGTCTCCCATAATTCCAACCAGGCCTTTCGGGCTCCCGACCAAGTCTCCCGAGAAAGTCTCCCGAGCTCCCGACCAAGTCTCCCGAGTTCCCAACTCGAGCTCCCGACCAAGTCTCCCGAGTTCCCAACTCGAGCTCCCGAAGCATCGTGTCCTTTAGTGTGTGACCCAATAGGTTCTCGTAACGTTGGCAATGCGCCTAAACCGCTTTAGACACATATGTAATGAGCGGCATCTAGCAATGCATCATTGCTACCCAAGTAACAAGAAAAGTCGAGATCCGACTTAACCTCTGTGACTATGACAATGTATGGCCTTGTCCTTCTATCCTTGATATCCAGATTGACCAATGAGGCATAGACCGTGTCATCGTCGATCAATCTTTGTGTGTCTTGATCCCCGAGTAGACTCACTCCAACAAATGAGCTCAATATCTCATATCAACTCATTTGAGCATGACCATGCGTTTTAGTAGTCACACTCGATCAAAGGGCCCATAGATATCACTCCCGTCATATGGGAGGGATAGATCTCATTTACATCACTCACATCTCTCCGCATAATTCATTATATACCCAGTGATCGTCTTTATAGTCCACCCTGTTAAGGGTGACGTTTGACGATACCAAAGTACATAACTCCTTATGTAGGGAACCGTAGTGACTTCAGGTCTAAGGACTATTCATACCAATAGTCACATGAGAAAGTTTATGACACTCATATGACAATCTATGAAACTTTCTTATGGCGGCTCAATTCAGGAACACATTCTCTAATGTATACTCATGCGTCAATTTGATATCATATATCCATAACTTGTGAGCTCAAGTCATCAATTGACCTACATGCTAGTCTTCATGCATTAATATTGTCCTTGAATATTAATGCTTGACTAGGAATGATTTAGTGTAGTGTTCTCTACATTATCTCACTATCGATTCAACCAATCGATATGATGCAGATAAGAACCTACTACCCAATGACATTATTATACTTAGTTATTTGGCACAAGAATAAAGTAAGTATAATAACCAAGCATACCTTTATTAATAATAGAATATGATACAAAAAAAATCTCTAGTCAATCATCACATAATTGACTCTAGGGCTCCTACTAATAGAACGATCCTGATTCGTCGGTGGATGACTCCCCGGAAGACCTCTGGCTAGCTCGTGTAGCTCCTTGTGGGTGGAGAAACCTCGATACAATCCGGACAACACCTCTGAGCACAAAAACTACTAATTGACCTTTAACCAAAGCAAATTTCGTCAAGAACTCTCAGCCAAAACCGATCCCCTTTAAATAGTGCTCAAGGTTGAGAAGACCGTTACCAGTCGACTGGTCCAAGGCTAGTCGACTGGTCCCACTTGAATTCGACCGTTACAACCCCAACGTACAAATTTCTATCCACCACCAGTCGACTGCCCCATTTGCAGTCAACTGATCTTTCTGAGGTATACACCAGTCGACTGTCAACTCTCTAAGCCTAGGGTTTCCCTTCCCGAGTACATTTCTCTCGGCACTCGAACCCTTATGACTTAGTCCCAGAGTTTCCCTACCCGAGTACAATCCCTCAGCACTCGAACCCTCACGACTTAGTTGACTCTTCATCCAGCAATCTCGACCTGTTGCCTTCAAGCCCTCTTCGACTTTGGCTCTCATCCCTTAGATGCGCACAGAAGCCCTCGGTTTACCTCCATGTCATCCTTCACGCATGCCTCGAAGTCCGTTTCCCTCGGCTCATCGTCCCTGCTATATCCATGGTCCCTCGGATGTGCACACAAGCCCACGACTTGCCTCCATGCCATCCTTCACCATACCCGAAGTCGTCCAACTGAGTCCATGTGTATCCTGCAAGACATGGACACTCAAATACACATATCAAACACAAGGGTGAACTTAACTTAAACCCTTTGCCCAAACATCAAAACACATGGTCACTCCGGACCATAGATTGTTGAGGCAATCTGTGGTCCGAAGTGACCAAGTGTTTTGATGTTTGGGCAAAGTGTTTAAGCTAGGTTTACCCTTGTGTTCTTATATGTGTATGTTGAGTGTGTAGGTTGTACAGGTTACATATATGGACTTGACTGGACGGCCTCGGTACGGTGAAGGGTGGCATCTAGACAAGCTGGAGGCTTGTGTGCACCCGAGGGACTTTGGAGAGCAGGGACGATGAGATGATGGGTGCGGATTTCGAGGCATGCGTGAAGGATAGCATGGAGGCAATTTGGAGGCTTGCATGCATCCGAGGAATAGGAGCCGAAGATGAAGAGGGCGCGGAGGTAATAGTTGAGGTTGCGGATAAGGAGTTAGTCGAGTCGTGAGGGAACAAGTGCTGTGTGATTGTACTCGAGAAATCCTAGGGTTAGAGTGCGGAGTGGAATGTACTCAGGAAGGGTAACCTTAGGTGGGTGAGTAGACCAGTCAACTGGCCTGGGGGCAGTCGACTGATGAAACTCACAGAAGGGTTCTAGCCTGGGACCAGCCGACTATCCTGGGAGCAGTCGACTGGTAGGTGGCTGGTGAGTTGGCTGAGAATTCGAACGTTGGGGTTGCAACGGTCGAATTTCAGTGGCACCAGTCGACTGCCCTGGGAGCAGTCGACTGGTGGCAAGGGTTTTAGCCCGAGTCCTATTTAAAGAGGACTTCGTGGTGGCTGAGATTTTTGACGAATCTTGTCTTGGTTAAAGGCAAGATAGTAATCTTTGTGCTCAGGTCTTCTCAAGGTGTTGTGGTGAGGTTTCTCCTCCCACAAGGAGCGACGCGGGCTAGCCGAAGGTTATCCGGGGAGTGATCCACCAACGGATTCTTGGATTATTCACCCTCCAGGGTGGATACCAAGTAAATCGGTTTGTTAGCATTGTTCTCTATTGGTTAGTTTATTTTTATTGTATTTCTGCTTGCGCAACTAATCTTGTAGGAACAAAGATTCGAGATTCTCTATTCACCCCCCCCCCCTCTAGCGTACCGGAACGATCTAACAAGTGGTATCAGAGCGAGGACCGCTCTTGATTAGACTAACCGCCGAGGGTGCACACGCTAGAGAAGAAGAACGATGGAAGATAAGTTCGGTGACGATATCAACTCACCACCACCATACGAGCATGAGGATTTTGATTATTGGAAAGCTAGAATGAAGATGTGGCTCAGCATGGATTGGGAGTGCGTAATGATGCTAGAGGAACCATTTGAGACCTCTAAGGACAAGCATGGAAAGAAGCTCCGATCTAGGCATTGGACCAAGGAACAACAAGAACAAGCAAGGGTCAATGAAAAGGTAATAAATATTTTTGTTAATATTTTACCTACTAACATTTTGAGTGATGTAGAGAATTATAGAAATGCCTATGAGTTGTGGACTAAATTGGAAGAAATCCATAAAAATCCTACACGAGGTCAATTAGTTGAAAAACCAGAGAAGGTGTCAAGCTCAAGGATTGAGGGGGAGGAGAAACCCTCATCCATGCCAGAACAAGAGAAAGCAACCACTTCATCCAATGTTGAAGGAGAAGTTTCCATCTCCACCAAAACTAAATCGAAAGAACACATCACATGCTTTGGTTGCAACAAAAAGGGGCACTACAAGGATAAGTGCCCACTAGGTAAAAAGGAGGTAATTCCTAAACCCGTGTCCATTCAACTTAAATCTAATGTGGGTTGTAGGAATAAGGAAGATCAAAAGGAGAAAAGAAGGAAAATTCGATGCTTCACATGCGGGGAGCTAGGGCATTATCATACAAATGCCCAAGGAAAGGAGAGTTAAAAAAGATGGAGCATTTTAGAAGATGAGAGAAAGAAGAAAGGAAAAGGAGCACGCATCAAGGGGGAGCTACAAAGGTAAGAGAGGTATTCCCTAACTCTATTTATGCTCAAAATGCTTGTATGAATGCTAGGAATGTAAATGATTACTTGTCTAGATGTAATTTTGGTTTTAAATATCATGATAGGAATAGAAACATTTTTGCATGCCAAAACACCAAAACTTCTATGTTTCATGATAAATCTAGGAACTCTAGGACTAAAGACCAAGGCATAAATCCTGAGAAAAGGAGATATATGTCTAGAAAAATGGGTAGACCTAGGAATGATCAAGTTAGGTCTAATGATCCTAAGATTAGGAGTTTGGAAAAGGAAAATCAAGTTTTGAAGGCAAAACTTGATAAATTGGAGAAAAATCTAGATAGACTCATTAGAGGGTCAAAAGGGTTAAACAGGATGCAAAAAGATTAACTTCTTAGGAATGGTAGGTCGGGTCTAGGATACCACCCTAGGAGGGCAAAGGTGAGTAAAATGTCATATTCAAGGGTACCCTATAACTATGGTAGAGAAAAGATCAAAAATGGCAAAGAAAAGTCATTTAAAGAAAAAGAAAAGGAGCTGAACAAGCAAAAGGTCTATAGGGTTAAGAGAGTGAGAATGGAAGGTCAAGAAGCACCGGAGGAGCACCGGTGTGGTCTTGCCTTTGTAGAAGAATCACCTAGGGAGGTAACCAGGGCTAGGAGCTCAAGGGAGAGTTTTAGAAGCCGAAATGGGATCTATGTCAATGGATCTCAGGTGGTTCTCTTCTAGGAAATTAAATGGGTTATGGAGTGTGTCAATAGGTTTAAAAGACTAAGGTTAGCCTTAATAATAGAGAATTAACACACTAAAGGGAGAATTATGGAGTAATAGATTAAAAATGAGATTATAATTGAAGAAATTGGGTTTAATGTGAAAACACCGTATAACTTGATGCTATTAATGTATTGTGAACAAGTATGGGAAGAAGCATCAAGTAGAGGTGCAAATTAAAACTTTAAGTTGAGGTTAAATGACAAAATTTGGACAAGTTTGAGTTTTGTATCAATCTTGAGATACGGGGTAATTTTGATTAAGATTATATTTTTCTCAAGTAGATTTAAGATCCACAAATCTCTTTACAAAATTTCAGATTTTTCGGAGATTTATAGAATTATTTAGGCATTACTGAAATTGAGTTGGAAAACCTGAAATTCAGGTATTAGTCGACTGCTCGGGGCAGTCGACTGGTTAGACCCCAGAAACTCTCTATAAGTTTTCGTAGTTGACTGCTCCATAGGCAGTCGACTGATTCATTAAGAATAAAGGAAAATGATATATTGGATAATAGGAGATGGTCTTAAAATTAAATCTTTGGTTATACTCCTTAAGTTAGGGTTTGTCTCATGGTTTAATGGTGAGTGTATGAGGCTATATGGATATCATGGAGTTTAAGGAAAATTAATGAATGCTTAAGATTCAATGGATGATATTGATTGATAAACTCTTAATAAATGAAAGGATATGAAAAAGGGAAGAATTAAGGACAATCACTTGTGTAAATTGATGATGGTTAGAATTGGCAAACATAAGGAATCATAAATAATGCTTAAAGTTGATACAAAATGTCTATGTTTGAGGAAATTAGAAGTTGTACCAAAAGTCAAGCACACTTAATATTTTCATGGAATCATATTTTTCTAGGATAGGGTATATCCTAGCAAGTGTGCTTGCAAAATCTTATAGTGTTTAAGGTTTTGTTGAGTTCTTGTTGGCACTAGGGATAAGGTTACTTGAGGGCAATCTTTTAATGGTGGCCAAGGGATAAGGACTTCGTTGTTAGGTTGGGTGGATCCTAACTTGAGTCAGGTGTTAAGTTGGGTAAAACTTCACTTAGGTAAATTGAAAATTAGGAGAAGACATAGATTAAGGGGGAGGTTGCCTCCTTGTTTGCCTTAATTTTCATAGAAAATTTTTGAGTTTTGTGTCTAACTTGGGAACGGTGATAGATACATTGTGGAATGTATTTTTCCCCAAATAGGTATGTGTACCACAAAGTTCTCCATAAAATTTAGGAATTTTGGAGAATTATGGAATTTCGGGCACATTTCTGAAATTGGCCAGAAAAGACTGATATTCATAGTATCAGTCGACTGCCCTGGGGAGAAGTCGACTGGCCAGAGCTGATTTGTGTATCAGCAACTGGTTTGGTGTCCAAGTGATTGAAAATAAGTGTATAGGGGGCTAGTACACTGTGTTTAGGATCATTAGGGATTAAAAAAACTAATAATTGGGATATTATTAGCATCTTTTTGATGTTAGGCAAAGGGGGAGAAGTGTTGGGTTTAAGTTGGGAAATCAAACACTCCTTTGCTAGAGACCCTAGGCTTAGGGGGAGCTAAGATTAAGGGGGAGCATGGTTGCTCCACTTTTGGCGTAAGGGGAACCTTTGAGAGGTTGTTAAAAAAGCCTTTGTAAGTCTGGTATAGAGGGAGCTTGGGAGAAGCTTTAAAAACCCCGTTTTGGTAAAAAAATTTAACTTGGAGGGTTAGGTGTGGAAAATTCCTAACTTGGAGTGTTAGGTGGTAAAAATTTCTAACTTGGAAGGTTAGGTGTAGAAAAGTCCTAACTTGGTGGGTTAGGTGTGAAAATTCCTAACTTGGAGGGTTAGGTGTGGAAAGTCCTAACTTGGAGGGTTAGGTGTGGGATGCCTTGGGATAAGATCCATGCATGCATTGCATATGCATTGGCGGTGTAAGTCCAAGATGGAGTCTTGGCAACGTACGTCCAGTTGGTTGTTTTAGTATGGGTTTTGCTATTGACTAATATTTTGCTTTCCCTAACTTAAACGTATTGTCAAACATCAAAAAGGGGGAGATTGTTGAGGCAATCTGTGGTCTAGAGTGACCAAGTATTTTGATATTTGGGCAAAGAGTTTAAGTTAAGTTTACCCTTGTGTTCTTATATGTGTATGTTGAGTGTGGAAGTTGTATATGTTACATATATGGACTTGACTAGACGACCTCGGTACGGTGAAGGGTGGCATGGAGACAAGCTGGAGGCTTGTGTGCACCCGAGGGACTTTGGACAGCAGGGACGATGAGCTGATGAGCGCGAACTTCGAGGCATGCGTGAAGGATGACATGGAGGCAAGATGGAGGCTTGCGTGCATCCGAGGGACGGGAGCTGAAGATGAAGAGGGCGCGAAGGCAATAGTCGAGACTGCGGATGAGGAGTCAGTCGAGTCGTGAGGGTACGAGTGCTGTGTGATTGTACTCAAGAAATCCTAGGGTTAGAGTGCGGAATGGAATGTACTCAGGAAGGGTAACCTTAGGTGGGTGAGTAGACCAGTCGACTGGCCTGGGGGCAGTCGACTGATAAAACTCACAGAAGGGTTCTGGCCTGAGACCAGTCGACTGCCCTGGGAGCAGTCGACTGGTAGGTGGCTGGTGAGTTGGCTGAGAATTCGAACGTTGGGGTTGCAACGGTCGAATTTCAGTGGCACCAGTCGACTGCCTTGGAACAGTCGACTGGTGGCGAGAGTTTCAGCCCGAGTCCTATTTAAAGAGGACTTCGTGGTGGCTGAGATTCTTGACGAATCTTGTCTTGGTTAAAGGCAAGATAGTAGTCTTTGTGCTCAGGTCTTCTCAAAGTGTTGTGGTGAGGTTTCTCTACCCACAAGGAGCGACGCGGGCTAGCCGGAGGTTGTTCGGGAAGTGATCCACCGACGGATTCTTGGATTAGTCACCCTCCGGGGTGGATACCGAGTAAATCGGTTTGTTAGCATTGTTTTCTATTGGTTAGTTTATTTTTATTGTATTTCCGCTTGCGCAATTAACTTTGTAGGAACAAAGATTCGAGATTCTTTATTCACCCCCTCTAATGTACCGGAACGATTTAACATAGATTCCCCAACATAGAGAGCTTTCTGAACCTCTATGCGGTGCTCGTGCGAGGGAACTGCCGCAGGTTGTGTATTGTTTCTAATGTGGTGTGGTGATTTAGTTGCCTATTTAAGATAGATACTTTATTCAGTTGGTTGGTGTATCTGTAGGCTGTCCATCAACTTGGTGATGCTAATGAGGTTCTAAACGAGCGAGCCGTGGTTGTTATGGCTAAAATGAGCAATAAATTGACTGGTCGAGACTTTTCTCCCGGTTCATTGATCTCGGGGGCTGGCAACTCCATTCAAAAAGCACCGGCCTGACAGTGGCAATTAGGTGTCTAGTGATGCACGCGAAGTTGATCATGGCCTGTCGGTGAAGTATGACGTTGACATGGTTAATCGGATGACAACTTCCCATGAGAATCTGTCAGAATTATGTCCGGTAGGTTAAACCGCTTGCATTAATCATCAGATGATTTGATTTGAATCTTTTTGTGTGATTAATATAGCCATTTCATTTTGTTCCTTGTAGGTGGTGCTCGTATTGGTGAATATTTTCACAATTAGCGTTTGTATAAAAAAAACAGGGAGAGAGGAAGTGTTGTAATTATGTTCGTCTTGTATAAACATGAACTGAAATTGATCATTGTATTTAATAATTGTCCATCCAAATTGAAAGTTCTCTTTGAAATCCTGGCTTGGTCTCTCTTTGAAATCTTGGCTGGGTCTACAGGCGTCCAAAGGATATTGGTGTTAAACTCGAAAGACTTTACGTAGAGTGATTGACTTATCTCTTTCAAAAGAATATTACATTATGACGTTTTCAGAACGATGTATTTGTAATTTTAAATGCAAAGTGTGGAATTTTAACATGAACGTCTGATCCCAATATACAATCATAAAAATTAAAAAAAAAAACGAGATGATTTAGCTAATACCCATCATCAGATATCAAAGTCCGATCCGTATATACAATCATGAAAAATAAAAAATAAAAGAATTTTTTTAGCTAATACACATCATCATCAGAGATCAAAGTCTGACCCCATTATACAATTACGAAAAATAAAAGAATTTTTTTAGCTAATCCACATCATCAGAGATCAAATTCATCGCCCAGAAAAATTTTATACAGATCTTCCCAGCTACTTGAAGCATCACTTGCTTGTCCAAGCTGCACCGAGGGAGTGAGGAAGTTACTGCATTCATTGTTTTCTTCCTCAAGCTGAACCAACGGGGCAAGAAGCTGGGTGCAGAACGCCGGGTCCTCACCACCACAAGAAGGAGACAGCTGCACCCAAGCAGAGAGGATGTTACTGTGTTCATTGTCTTCCTCATCAAGCTGAACCAACGATGGAAGAAGCTGGGTGCAGAACGCCTGGTCCTCATCACAAGAAGAAGGAGACGGTTCAAGAGATTGTTCAACAAACATTGGCAGCTGCCAATTACACGCCCTCTTGGCCGGCGGCTGCGCAGCGCATTCAGGAAACAGAGACAACTCATGCGGCTCCGTCGTCGGAAGGTTGGCAGCCTCATGCGATCTCTTAGGCTGCGGCTGTGCAGTGCATTCAGGAAACAGAGCCTGCGTCGTCCGAAAGTTGGAGGCCGATCGCTTCTTGATCTTGCCGGACGGCGCCCTATTTTTGATGTGACATAGGACTTGCGTCTGGAAAACGCCGCCGCGGAGGAAAGTTCATATTCGTGCATTATCCAGCCAGAGTTTTTATTCTTGCCATCATTAAAGGATAAGTTGCTTTTGCTACCAACGGCGATCTCCCTTCCTTCGGCATCGAGCGCGGTCACCGATTCTTCTTTCTTACTGTATAGGGTCCAAGTCCCCGTTCCAGCCCTTCGATCAACCCTGGTCCCGACAGCATTCTTGCGCTTTCTCACGGCGAAAAAGTAGGCTTCTTGGTCGCCGTCCTTCAAAGATTCCACGGTTCGGTGCCGTAGACGTCGGCTTCGACGACCGCCGTGGACGGCAAAAGATTTCCAGCCACTTTATTGGCCAGATAGTCGAGAATGAGCTCTTCATCCGTGGGGAGGAAGCGGTAGCCGATCGGGACTCGCGTTGTCGCCGTTCCGCCGCCTCGCGTCGTCGCCATTCTGAATTCCGGTCGTCGCGTCGTCGTCGGGTCGGAGTCAGAAAGGTAAAAAGTGAAGTTTCAGTGTAAATTTACTAATAAATAGGGTCCGGGTTCCGGACCCGGGCCGGACCGTAATCGGGTCAAAAGTCTGTCTGTTACCGGTTGACCCGGTCACACTCAAGGAAACCCTAGATGTTCTTCCCCGGCTACGATATTGTAATCCCCACCATCTTCCCTCCCTTTCGCTCGCAGAACTCGTGTCCCCAAATCGACAAGGATCCGCAGGAATTCCCCCGTCATTGTCATCCATCCCTTTCAATCTTTGCAACCTCTCTTTTACGTATACCAGCTGAACGTGCTATTGGTTTTATTGCTCTTGGAGAAATGACTGGCGTTTTAGATGGTGAACTCATTCCCTGCATTTGCGCGATGCTGTATGTATCTTGTGTCTTTGTTGACTTTTTATTCAGTATTTTTCACCAGATATCATGTAAAGCTCGTAGATTGCTTCTCGGAGGGGGAGACCATCTCTAGAGGCTTTGGCTTGTGTTGGAAGCTTTGCTCAAGCGATGGGCCCTGCTATGGAGTCTCATGGTCGCAGTCTCTTGGATTCAATGTTTTCTTCTGGTCTGTCTGCTAATCTTGTAAAAGATCTTGAACAAATTACTCTCAGGTTTGGTTGAAAACTTAGAGCTGCTAACCTTTTTCTGTTTGTCAATTTGATAATTTATGACCTAGCTAAATTTGTGCTTGCCTCTGTAGATTCTATTGCGATGCATTTGGGGCTCCTAATTATTTTTTTTGGCTCATAAATTTCTTGTTTTTTTTTAATGTTTTGCATCAGAACTATGCTCGGTGTTTGATTCTTAGGGTCCTAGCTTGTTTTGGTGTTGATAATTTCCAATGCGAAAGGTGAAAACTTTGGCATGTTAAGTTATAAAGCAGACGATATTATGTTTGTATCTTTTCTTGGTCTTCGATGCCTGGAGGATTCGATTTTGAAACTGTCGACTTTTTCTTTGAGTCAATTAATGTTATCAATTGTTACGTTGATGAATAATTAGTTCGAATTTGTTTTGCTTGTTGATTCTGAAAAATATGTACTTTGCCCATATAACTCTATGGCATGTTAGATTTTTTGAAGAGGCATTGCTTCTTAATTTCATATTTATGGATGTGCAGATGGCGACAAAGGCGTTAACGAAAGAGGCAATTGCTATGACTGGGAAGAAGATGAACATGAGATTAGGTTTGTCAGGAATTTTCCGTTGCATCTGAAATTATTCTATCAGAATAACTTCATCCTAATACGACTTCACATATTTATTGTAGATGATATTATTAAAATGTCGAAGAAAAATGCTGCTAAATGGAAAAGACCTCCGATTCTTGCCAGCAAAGTTTTTTTTTCTTTTCAAATTATTAAACAGTTGCTGACAAAATTCTTTGACTTTAGATTAAAAACCAAGGCTTTCAGAATAGGAATCCTTCCCATGATAACGCCGTGCTACAGAGAGCTTCATGGATTCTAGATCATCAATTAGACAGGTAATATCTAGTATACTGTGTTTTTCTAGTGGATATTTATACTGTACATTTATTAATCTGTTGTTGACCATCAATGTTCAGGGTGTGCTTGCAAAGAGAAGGTCAAATTTTAATGGGAATAAATTCCCAGTAATCACAGAAGTGGCTAGGAAGGCTGCTGCCATATCTGTCCAGAACACGATGATAAATCAGAATGGCAGAAGGGTCTTAGTCTTTTTCACCTTTTCTATCTTTTATCTTACATTATTGTTTCTGTTATAGCCCAGATTATAAAGCTTTTATTGTGTCTGAATTTCTTTCAGGTAAATGTGGTTCTTATTTAAAACACACAGACTTCATATTTGTGCTATCATATTGTTGTAGCTATCCACTGTTGTTTTCTGGACCCGCAGCTGATAAGCACTTTGAACTGCACCTTCAATACTGTATTACCAAAATCTGCTCTGGTCGCACTTTTGTGGTGTTGTAGGATTATCATGTTCCACCCAATGTTGGTTTTTGACCACTTGGATATCTCAAAGTCATCTACATTTTGGGTTAGGATGGATAAACATGGCTTATAAAGGATTACTGTGCATGAAGAGTATTCTTTATTGTTGGATTATGAGAAGATTGCTTCTATCTATCGAACAATTGAAAAAAAAATGAAATAAATGATACATTTCTTGGTTAGATTTGGGTTGAAGGTATTATGTTTGACATCTAGTTTAACACGGGAGCACATGTTTATTTACCCAAATTCCTGGAGTTTTCTTCGAAATGGGTGAAGCTTTCCATTGCACCTTCCTAACAAAGATTTTTAGATCAGTTCCATCGTAGAACAATAATTTGCCCTTAAGATGTATTCAGTTTCATGATATGACACTGTTTAATCTCTGCATCACAAATGCCTGCTAGGTTTTGTTTTGGCATGGAGAGGGAACCTGCTATGGAAGCTATTGTTTCGGGGTGTGGATGAGGATGCTAATGTTGAAAGAAGATTACAAAGAGTGGTTTATGAGAGGCATCCTCCCTATTGTGTAAAGTGTCTTCATTTGGGCCACGATGTGGAGGATTGCTATGCTGATGGTCATAATCCAAAGCAAAGTGGGAGGGCTGTGAGTTCTGGACATAGTGCTGGTGTTTCAAAGGAGAAAACTACACAGTTGGGTCCTATCACTGCTGGTGAAGATTTGAGGTTGGTTTTAGATTGCAAACATGCTGCTGAGAAAGGGAAAAGTGTCGCCTTTGATCAGGTTGATACTAGGGATGACGTGCTAAAGAGATCAGAATCTGAGATGCAAATTTTGGTTAAAAAAACAAGGGTGGACAGGTGGCGGTTTCCAAGAAGGCTGGTGCTGATGGTAACACTAATGATGACTTGGATGAGTTTGTTGAGAGGTTAGTGAATGTGAGCTGTCCTGGTAATGTTGGAAGCAAGGAAGTTGGTAATGTGCAGATCGCTTCTGAATTTTTGAAGTCAAAACTTTTGGAGGCTGAGGTGCATGCACTAACTGGAGGGGACAATCTGAATTCTTTGGCTGCTCCAGTTGCTAAGGTAGTGGTTAATCAAGAGTCAGAGGAAATCATGCTTTTGGTTGAGAATAATCAGAAGGGCAAGGATGAGAATGCAGCTGTTCTGGGGTTGGCTGGGATTTCAACTTTTTAGATTGGTAGGCCTGCTGATACTTCCGGAAGGAATCGACGCGGACGACGAATTATTGGAGTCTAACCCACGTGGACGATGACGAAAGGAAGAGCGATTTCGCCCTGCGAGATCAACACGAGCGTTAATGGGAATGCGTCGGAGATTTTCCGACGGAGCTCACTCCGATGTTCAAGTCAGTACTCAAGTCGATTGCCGGAAAAGAACTAAGAAGGAGTCGTGAGTTTAGAGGGCTTAACCCTCCTACCTGGGGGGGTGTTGAAGTACCTTATATACCTGTAGGTCTGGTTGCACGTCTATCTACGTTCCGTACTTGTCGGTTACCTGATAACTCTTGGGTAACGTCTCCCGCGATTATTGAGTCTTAATTGTCGCATATAATGTACAATAATTATCCGCCACCTTTCCTGAACAGGAAATGGTAACGGTTAGTGGAGTCAGGCTATCGGGTCTATGACTTTTTGGGCTCCGTTTTCTTGAGAGGGTCTCGGGAGATTTCCTCTCCCGAAAGGGCCTCGGGAGGGGAGGTCTTGGGCATCCCGAGTTGGTCTCGGGGATTTACCCTCCCGAGGCGGTCTCGAGAGTCAGCCCTCCCGAGGTCTTGGGAGTCTCCTCCGCCGGAAGGGCCTCGGGGGTCTATCTTCCTGGGAAGGTCTCGGGAGCATGCTAGTTGGTCTCGGGGATCTGTCTTCCCGAGGCGGTCTCGGGAGTCTGAGATAATATTCAGACTTGGTGGACCCAGCCACATAGCTTCTTCGCTCCACGTGTCAACCTTGGGATGCTCAACCCATCACAAGTCCCTCCTCAAGTCTAATCGAAGGAAGTGTGGCTGACTATTAGACTAGTGGTGTAACGAAGAAAAGCTATGCGGTGGTGGTCCACATACCCATTACTACTTCATTGGGGTTTGTTGGGTCCGAGAAATCGAAACATTCGTCCCTTGGTATGAGGCAATCCCTTTGAATTAGTCTTCCAAAAAGGCTTCTGCGAACTTCGAGACACCACAATGATAGTTGGCTATCATCCATTAAAAGCGCATGAGGTCTCTTAATGATGACAAAACCCCTTCATGAATGACCTTGTCACGTGCTAAAACTTCTCTCTTCGCGATCTCCTACTGATATGCGCTGCAGGACCGTATCAAACGGTCGCCTCGAAAGCGGTGATGCCTCGAGATGGATGTTCATCACCGTCACGTGCCTGCCCCCATTGTACGCATGCAGGTGGCTTCTTCCCTATAAAAAGGGGAGACGAAACCGTCCTTCCGCCTTCTGGCATCGACGATTAGCAACGTTTGCAGACATCATTCTCGTCTTCTTTACTAAGGACTCTTTCCCACGCGTAAGTTTTCTTCTTCAGTCTCTCCTTCTTCCTTAGGAATCATGGTTAAGGAGAGCAAGTAGGACCAGAGTAAGAAGGGGACCCCAGAGAAGGAATACCAGCTGGAGTGGTATGAGTCCACGTCTTCTAGGGTTAGATTGAAACCCTCCGAGCGGCCTGTGAGGCCTACGACATTCCGGCCGGAATGGAGGTAGAAATCCCTAGGGTGGACCAATCGCCCCCTAGAATTCTTTACCTTTTTCCTTGGGCAGGTAGAATTAGAACTCCGTTCCCTCTCCCCCCTTTCTTTATGGGCATTTCTTCTTATTTTGACATTCGTCTCCATCAAATGGCTTCCAACGTCTTCGCCCAGATGGGTGGGGCGTACATCATCTTTAAGCTCTTCGATATTCCTCTAACCCCCGCTTCTTTCACTTCTTCTTTATCCCTGCCATGTCCTCCAAGGGGGTCTTCAGTTTCATGGCCCGACCCAACCATAGGTTCCTAGGAGGTTTCCCTTCCTCCCACAAGGGATGGAAGGAGCGATTCTTCTTCATTCGACTACCCCAACGTCCCTCCGGTCCCGTTCGCTAGAGAGATAGCTCGCGCGCCCCTCCTAAGCTAGAGGACTTCCAGCAGGACCCAGGCTACCAGCGAGCTAGGAGCCTTCTGTCAGGCATGGAGTTTAGTGGCCCGGGCCTGGTGCATAGTGACAAACTCATGTACCGAGCGGGCCTCAGCCCTAAAGTCATCAGCATCAGCCCTAACCTCGGTAAGTTTATCTTTTTTATAAATGTTTGTTAATTCTAACTGATGTTCCATTGCTTATTTATTGCAGAGGACATCATGTTATCGAGGGCGATGAATCGGCTCATCAAGTGGTATGAAGCCAACAAGCAGGCCTTGGCCCCTCCCTCGACCCTTCCTACTGCACCAGCTGACTTGGTCGAGGCTTCAAAGGAGGTTACGGAGTCGTCCGTCGAGCACGAGACACTGGCACAGATAGAGGCACCAACAATGTTCGAATCAACCATCAAGCCAGGGACCTTGGAGCTGCCTGGCTCCTAGGAGGCCGACCAGCCTCTTGTCATCGTCGAGACGAAAGAGGATGAGGAGAAATTGACGCCTTCGGCTGACGCCTCGATGCCCAGATCATCCAGGAGGCTGAAGAGAAAATGCCCTGACAAGAAGTCAGCGAAATGGAGGCGACTGCGGCACATTGACTCCCGCAAGTTCCCCTCTATCTCTGAGGAGGGTCTGCCAATCTCCGACGATGAGGACATAATCCCCCTGTCCCAACGTTCTAAGCCGACGACCACTCCTGAGACAGGAGGTCAGACTATCGACGCCTCCCCAGCCGACCCCTCCAACACCTCTACAGGCAAGAAAGGGGTGCCCACAAAGCCCCAAATGAAACTTGACTGCCTGCGCAAGAAGCTTGTAGCAGCATCAAAGGCGGCCTCTCAATCATCGTGAGCATTCCCCCCGGTGCAATTCAAGGAAGTCCCCGCCGAGGGACGTTCTTCTAAGGGAGCCTCTAGCTCTGACGAGGAAGTCCTAGGCCCTTCCAGCGTACCTTTTGGAGCGCCTGCCGTCTAGCTTCTCTCCCAGCCAAGAGACTCGTCTTCCTCCCTCCGCCGAGGTGACACCCCAATGAGCCACGGAGTCTTGGGAGTGGACGCCTTGCGCACTTTGGTCGGGCCTCTAACTAACCTCCACGAGTCCCTCATGAAGGTAAGGGTTACTACTTTCTCAGATTATCCTAATTCATGTTTTTTTAACCCCTCTACACTGTGACAGGCTGCTCAAGACTGCCTTACTGCCGGCCGCCATTTATATTCCTAGCTAGAGGTCGACACGCAGATCACTTATAGCGGAGGCCGAGACCCATCGTGCCCATCGAGGGGGTCTCCTACAAGTAGAGGTCAGCAGAGCTCTCCGGGAGAAAGTGGAACATCAACTGGAGTCTCTACTGTCCTTAGAGTCAACCCTACAACCGTTCCCTTTCTTCGGATCTGTGGATGATCATCATCAATTATCATGGGATAATCGTGACTCTTAATACGCGGTCATTAAAGCCCTAATTAGTGCAACGGCTCGGATTTAATGGCTGCAAGAACCGTTACAAAGATTATCCAGTAACCAACAATCAAGGGGATGTGGAGAAGAATGTGAGACACGTGTGACTGCCGCCCTAGGTATAAAAGATACTCTAACCCCTCAGGTAAAGAGGTTATGCACTCACAGAGATTTTTGGACTAATTCAAGAAACTACTTGGGGTCCAGGGATGCATGTTCTGATTCTTCGGACCCGACAGGCCGCCAATGAAGCAGTAAAAGATATATGGGTCACCATAACTTAGCTTCTTCGTTACAACACTAGTCTAATCAGTCAGTCACACTTCCTTCGATTAGACTTGAAGGGAAGGATTTGTGATGGGGTTGAGCACCCCGTGGCTGACACATGGACTGAAGAAGCTATGTGACAAGATCTACCGAGCCTGGACGATTCTCTTTCCTCAACTCTCGAGACCTCGTCGGGAGGAGGATTCCCGACACCACCTCGGGTAGACATACTTCTGAGATCGCTCCAAGAGGATACACGCCCGAGATCACCTCGGGATATCAGGTTCTAGAGATCACCTCGGGAAGGCAAACGCCCAGGACCCCCTCGGGCCAAAAGACCCCGAGACCATCTCGGGGTAGCAGAGCCCAAGGAGCACTCGGCCTCAAGCAATTGTTCCCTTTCTTTGGATATGTGGATGATCATCATCAATTATCATGGGATAATTGTGACCGTTAATACGCGGTTATTAAAGCCCTAATTAGCACAACGGCTCGGATTTAATGGCTGCAAGAACCGTTACAAAGATTATCCAATAATCGACAATCAAGGGGACGTGGAGAAGAACGTGGGACACGTGTGACTACCGCCCTAGGTATAAAAGGTACTCCAACCCCTCAGGTAAAGGGGGTTACACACTCTTTATTTCACGCAAATTTTCTTGGCTTCCTTTCATCTCCTAGATCGAGGCACTGACTTGAGCGTCAGAGTGGGCTCCGCCGGACAACCTCCCGCGTGTTCCCCTAACACTCGTGTTAATCTCGCAGGGTGTGACTTCTTCTTCAATCGTCAGCGTATGTGTGGGCAGAACCCTGGTGATTGGGCGTCGACGTTGATTACTTCTGGAACAACTGGTTTCCTACAGACGACGCCAAACTTGTTCCGGAAGGAATCAACGTCGACGACCAGTCGCCAGGGTTCAGCCCACTCGGATGCTGACGTTAGGGGAGGAACTTCGCGCCCTGTAAGATCAACACGGGCGTTAGGGGAACACACCGCAAGTTGTCCGGCCGAGTCCACTCTGACGCTCAAGTCAGTGTCTCGATGGAGAGGAAAAGTATAAGGTAGAAAGATATATGAGTAGTAGAGAACGCATAAAAGACCCCCTTACCAGAGGGATTGGACCACCTTTTATACCTGCGGCGGCCATCCGCGAGTCCCCACGATCTTTGCCACGTCCCCGTGATTATCAGTAAATGGTTCACCTTGGTAACGGTTGCCGCGATTCCTCAATCCGGGGCGTTGCGATGATTAAGACCTTAATGGCTACTAATCATGGGTAGTAATTACTCCGTCATAATGGATGAGGATGACCCGCTGATCCGAGGAAAACGGATCTCTGCTTGAGTGTTCCCTGGGCCCCACTACCCCCGCGTGATCCCGAGGTTCTTTGGCTCGGGGATCCCGGGCATTCATCTCTCCGAGGTGCTCTCGGGGACTTACACCCAAGATGAACTTGGGGGTGTGTCTTCTTGAAGCTATCTTTGGGGTTACAACTACTCGAGTTGGTCTCCGAGTCCTCTCTCCTGAGAGGGTCTCGGGTGTCACGACAAGGGAGTCGTTCCAGCTTGGTGGATTTTGTCATACAGCTTTTTAGCCCCCGTGTCCACCACAGGGTATTCAACCCCATCAAATAGTGAACACATAACATTTTTAAAATAACAATAAGAGGTCAAATTTTTATGAGAATTCACGATCTGTAATTCACTCCATCGTACACCTCCTATATAACCGACTTTAGGAGAGCTATTAAGATAATATGTTGTCGTACTGTGTTTGAAAACTCATATTAAATACGCGTGAACCATTTATATAAAATTTAATTGATAAAATATATACTTTTCTTTTTCAAATCAAATATTTGTAATAGGTTAAAAATAATAAAAAATATTATAAATAAATAAAATTTAAATATAAATTATAAAAATAATAACATTAATAATTAATGTTTATGGTTTTAATAAATAGGTTTCAACAAGGCTGGTCGTTCACTCATGTCCGATATGGTCGTTCCGTGGGCCCAAGCGGCGAGCCCTTAACATTTATATTTCATCCCGGAACGAAACATGCCAACTGGGGTGTGCTGGAGCTGCTGCCTGGCGGGATCTGTTCGAGAGCTCTGCGACCGCTGTGCGAATGGTTAACCCTAGATTTTCGTCTTCCTATCGTCCTCGTCGATCTCGTTTCGTGGTTCCTCCGTCAGTTTATCGGCTGGCGTTGATCCTCCTCGTCTTCTCCGTCATCCTCTTCCTCGTATCTCAGAGACAGATTCCCGTGTTCGATCGGGGTCCATCGCTGCCTCAGAAGTTGTCGGTACGCCATTCTGTCTTTTTAAGTCTTTTTACCTTCTAAAAGAGGAAAGCTTCTTGAGTGGATTTTGCGGGGTGTCTGTCATGGGAATGGCTTTTCAGCATAGAAGTTTCATATATTCGTTTAGTTGTTGAAATAATTGTTTCGTGTAAGCATCGCCTTGTGGAAGCACTTATCTAATTAACTTCAATATTGTTCCAGGGAGTTAATCTTGCTTTCGTCCAATTAAGGCGTTTTTTTATATGTCCGCCTAATTGATTTTTTTTTTTCATTTTTTTTACATATAGATCTCGGTCTTTATCTCTTCCGAGATACAATTTCACGACTACTTTTGATTTTTATTTATCAAGCATATTGATTCTGGCTACTGTCATCTCTGCCCGTTCAATTGCTCCTTCCTCGTGGAACAGGAATTAGAAGAGCGACTATGGGATTCTGCTTCTGGTTATGGATACCGTCCCTGTGTCAAGCCAACCCATAAATATGCAGGTCTCTTTATCTCTTATATTTGAACTTTATTGGGGTGCAAATTCATGATACACTACTAGGTCATGCATTAAATTTACAGTGAGAAATGCAGCTGCGGAGATAATTTTAGATATAGCTAAAATTAATTAAAGGACTAATCATATAAGGTAGTTTGGGCAATACAATGATGGAACCAAGAAATTAAAATGTAAATATAAAATTGGAGGAAATTCTAATAATTCATTCTTCGACTATCCTAAGCTGAGATGCAACTCTCATGTAAGTCTAATTCGACCATGCACTCATTGAAGATGTAACTGGGGTCAGTCTCCTGTTGTTGCTACTGTGAAATATCATGTTTGCAGGCCCCAACATTCTTGAGCACCAAAGGAATAGAAAGTAGAGGAATGAGGAAAAATTGATGTTTCCTTTCATTCCAAGGTGGTCAAACTCTCTTAAATAGAGAAGCTCAAACTCGGACAAGATAAGATTGGGCCATAGTTACTCTAACTCAGGTACAACCACTGAGTTTCCTATATGGTTGTTCCTAAAATTCTGTACACATGATTATGAGGAAATCAAGTGTTTGCTTGGAGTGTCAGTCTCCAACATGTGTATGATGGTGGTAAATGAAGAGCCTAGGTATTATTGAACTGGGCACAACCAATCATGTGTCAAGTCTTATGATTTGACACAACCAATGTGGCACGTGATTGTGTGCCATGGCTTACGATTTGACACAACCAATCAAAATTTTGTGAGCCAACTCTTAAGTTGATGGCAATTTGTGGATGAGATTATCACTCGATTATACTATCCATTCAAGTCAATTACATTATTGGATTAGATTATCAATTGGTAATACTTATCTGTTTGGACTAAATATAGTCTCTCTAAAATTTTGGGCCTATTTTTGAAATAACTAAATAAATTCGAAATTGTTAGCTAACTTTTTTGAGTTTCTATGAAAACTCAAAGCTTTCGATATAAGCCACACACACACACACACACACACACACACAATAAGTGAGTAATTTCTGATGCTTTAGATTATAGTGGAACTTTTGCATTTTTTTTCCTTTCTAATTTCTATTGTTATCTGGTAATAAATTGTTATAACATGTCTCTTATTGCCAGCTCCCCAGAATCAGAAGCACTACTTAACTGTCAGAAGTAATGGAGGACTCAACCAAATGCGCACTGGTGTATGTTGACAAAAAAATCTGCTTATTCTTGCACATTCTTTTTTACTTGGACATGGTACATCCTACAGAGTCTTAGCTTTAGCTACACTAAGTGGCTTAAAGTTTTCTTCTTTTTTCCCCCCATTAGTCTCCTGGGGCTTTATGGCGGGATCAAGCAGACTTAAATGACTGATTGGTATTTAGTTTGGTTTTTTGTATCATAATGTTAACAAAATAGCAGTGAAGTTTTGGAAATATTCATGTATATATTGTTATACATATAGGAGAAGATCAAACATCTATTTATTTGCCCTGTCATCAACTTGAAGGTTTGCTTGCTGACTGGAACAAGCGAAGCCATGTTTTTGTTTTCATGTAGATTAGTGTGGGTCATGCTAGGATCTGTCAAAATTAGAAAGATCTATAGTGTGAGAACAGACTATTTCTGTCTAAATGCTACTCTTTTTAAAGATCATCCATACATGTACTTTAAATGAACCTGTTAGCAGTATATGAATTGGAAGGTTAATTGTGTGACATCATTCACCACTATAACGTTTTAGGAACTGTTTGTGTCTTTGACACTTAGGTAGATAAAAGTCAACAGGTGCAACTGATCACATGTTCACTCCAATTAAGAAGTTCAGCTACTGTAAAATCTTTCTTCTGCATTTGCCCTATTGTCTTCTATGTTGCATACCGTAGATTTTCTCCAATCTTCAATTCCTCATTGGTATCTTCTCATTGTGTCATAATTGATCTATTAATTTGTGAAATTTTTTTGACCAATGATTTAACCTTTGCACATATGGTTGATTATCTCATATTTAGTCATATTTAATTCTGATCAGCTTATTGAATAGCATATAGTTTGTGGAGTTGATAAGGATACCTTAATTGCAGATTTCTGATATGGTTGCTGTTGCCCGCTTGATGAATGCTACACTAGTAATTCCACAGTTGGATAAGCGTTCTTTTTGGCAAGACACTAGGTCTGCTTTACAAAAGTGGCAGATCTAATTTATAGAAAATAAATACATGGCTTATTACAAAAATTTGCTTTATTTACATTGCAGCACCTTTTCTGATATTTTTGATGAGTCTCACTTCATTAAAGCTCTAGAGAGTGATGTACACATTGTGAGTGAGTTACCAAAGGAGATGGAATCAGCTCCAAGGGCTCGTAAGCACTTTACTTCTTGGTCCAGTGCAAGTTATTATGAGGGAATGTTACAAATGTGGAAGGATTATGAGGTAGATTCTTTTTGAATGTGCATATTATTCCAAATGATCACTTTTTTGATAGTTGACAACTGAGGACTTCTAGATAATCTATTAGCAGCCTTTCTTTTGCTGAATATTCTGTCACTATCAGTGAGGGGTTCATTTACATTATTTCAAGGTTTTCTCTTACCATTTTTTGACAGGGACAATCCTTTTATTTAGAGAAAAATTGCCTTGAGGCATACAACTACAAAAAATACTAACTATATTTAGTTGTGAAAAACGATGGGATTCTGCTGCCTTAACAAGTTGCTTTATTATTTTTATTATCTTTTATCATAATCTTCTGTGGAAAAAAAAATCTACTTTCCACTTTTACATTCTTAATAAGTTGACACAAATATCAAAAAACAAGTGATCAACTGTTTAATTCAGGCAGGTCGATTGTTTAGTTTCCCCAGGCAATTCAGCTTTCTTTCTAGTCAGGATAATTATCATTCTAGTTGGTTTTTTTCTCTAGGCACCTTAATAATCTGAAAGATAGCGGATTGATTGATAACTAAGTTGGGTGATTGATGCAACATCAGGACAAACAAATTCATGAAGAGGATACCTAAATTTATTAAACTGAAAGATCCTTAAACAAGGGAAATTGGGCTTCTTTTAATGACCCCATGATCAAACTTGGAACAAAAGTAGATGGAAAAAAAAAACTAACCCCATAGGAATTTGGTAAATAAACAACCTATTCTCGAAATAACTTATTCCCAGAACAAGAATTAGAATTACCTAATTTGTTATGACTAACTAGAATAAAATCTTACATATTTTAGAAATTTATAAAATATAAACTTCCTAAAGAGCTCGATTTTTTTGAGTAAGGAGATTGGAAAACTACTTTTAGATGTAATGGAGTGGTTGATCAAGAGTCACCTTGGTTGATTTGTACAAAAGCACTACATCTAAAGTTTCGTGGTTGAATTTTTTGAGTAGTCACTGGTGAAGATGAATTTGATATATAAAAATTCCTAACCTATAAGAACTGAATCTTGTTGTGTGTGGAAATTGGAAATCAGGGTCAAAATTTTTTGACGTAATTGAGTGGTCAATCAAGAGTCACCTGGTTCATTTGTTCAAAAGCATATCTTATTTTGTGGTTGAGTTTTTTGAGTATTTTTGTGGTTGGATTTGTACAAAAGCACTGCATCTAAACATCCTAAGTGGAAGAGATGAGATAACCAAGAAAACTGGGATATGCTCATAAAAGAAGTGGTATTGGAAAATTAAATTTGAGAATTCTTGGGCCATTCTATGTATGAGATAGGTGGTTGTTAGAACAACTTCACCCTAAAGATATTTTGGAGCATATATAGTGAACATTAAAGATCTAGCAACGTCAAATAGGTGACAATTTTTTTTCTTTTTTGCTACACCATTGCAGGACATAAACTATGGTGAATAAATTCATTGGTTGTGAGATTCACCAAGAATAGAGTCGATGTGTGTTGCTCCATTGTTAGTTCTCTGAGTCCATCAGTCATCCTGCTAATGGATTCTAAATTACATGTTAAATTTGGTACGTGCATCATAGAGCAGTTGTTTTTAACAAGTTTAGTGAACCTTTTCCAGCAATGGATCAATGCTGACACTAGGCTCCTCAGTTTTCTGCTCCATTGATGCCCGGTAATTCTTGCCTCTAACTTTGGTTTGTAATCTAGATGACCCTTCACTGAAGGATTATGACACTATTGTAGATGGGACAGATTCAGACGTTATAGAAGATGACACATACTGATTTCCAAGTCTTCTTTCGGGAAGTCATAATCACGTGGCCTCAAGTGACTAAGGGAGAAAATTGATGGGCAACAATCAAAAGGGCACCCTAGATTTCACAAATCATCAAAAGAGCCTCTTTTTTCAAAAAAATAAAATAAAATGGATGCCCCTTACATGATTTTATCTCGAAATTACCCCTTGACTTAGCGCTGTTGTATAAGCTACCGGATAGCTGCTACAATGCGTAGAAGCTATCCAATATATGCTACTTTGTGTAGAAGCTATCCAATAGCTTCTACAACGTGTTTAGTGTGAGTTTATGATTTAAACTTTAGGATATTTGGACACTATTATATCAAAATAGCTTTTACAACTGTTGTTATTTTGATGAAGTTTAAATAATTTTTACCAAATTGAAAAATAGTATTTTGATATAATAGTGTTCAGATATCCTAAATTCTAAACCCTAACTCACACTAAATACGTTGTAGCAACTACTGGGTAACATCCACACATTGTAACAGCTATCGAGTAGCTTTTACATATTGTAACAGCTACCGAGTAGATTTTACATGTTATAGCAGCTACTGGGTAGCTTCTATACTGTATAAATCTTAAATCCTAAATTCACCCTAAATTGTAGCTACCGAGTAGTTTCTATGCGTTGTAGTAGCTACTAGGTAGCTTCTACACTAAATAAATCCTAAACACGTTATAGAAGCTATTGGGTAGCTTCTACAACAACGGTCAAAAGGTAATTTCGGGTTAAAATCATGATAGGGGCGCCCATTTGACTTTTTTGGAAAAAGGGGTGCTCAGCTGATGTTTCTCTTAATTTAGGGCGCTCTTTGATTTTTGCCCTAAATGGAAAGGATAATAGATTAAAGGTATTGATAGAGAATGATTTTCTTCTCATAATCTTTATAAAAGGGAATTACAACATATGTAGATAATGAAAAAATCATGTCTTATCGAAAGAAACAAAATAATTTAAATATCAACTTTCTAAAAAGCCAAAAACAAAATAGTATCTCCTACAAATTAAGTCTCTCTTAAATAGAATGATTTAGATTATCTTCCTCCAAATAAAATGATTCAGAATATCTTTTTCCAAATTGAATGACTGGGAATAGCTTATCAAAGACATTCCAAAAGACAAGGATTCTACAAAATCTGTGTCAAAACATCCTATTGGCTGCTTCAAGAAGTTCCATCTGAGCCTTGTAGTTGCTCTTTTGGGGATATGTTGCTACGGCTTGTGACTACAGGGGTTGTTTATTGGGGTGGTTGTTTAATTATCAATGTTGGTTTTTCTATTGATAAACCTTGTTTTGATCCTGGTCGACCTTTGTCTCACTTTCCGGATTCAGTGTGATGGCAAGTTAAGACTTTAGCTCGTGTATTGATATAAATTTATGTCATAATACCTTCCAGGTCATTCATGTCCCCAAATCTGATTCAAGGCTGGCAAACAATGACCTTCCTGTTGATATTCAAAGGCTGCGTTGTCGTGCTATGTATTATGCCCTCCGTTTCTCAAATCCCATAGAAAGTCTCGGAAAGGTCTGAAAAAGGCATAATATCCTACAGCATTTAGTCAATTAAGTATTTTCTTCGTAGTTCATTCAGTCAATATCTTTCGTATCTTGTAAATTAGGTTCTGAGACTGCATGCTGCTGATACAACAGAAGCTAGTGGAACGGCTGAAGTCACATGGCCCATATATCGCTCTTCATCTGCGTTATGAGAAGGACATGCTGGCTTTTACTGGTTGTACCTATGGTCTTACTGATATTGAAGCTGGAGAACTCAAAATTTTAAGGTTGGTGATGTTGTTTGCCATTATTTTTGGTATATTGTTATATGTTTATGATGTCTAAATACTGTTCGTAGGGAGAATACAAACCACTGGAAGATGAAGGGTATAAATTCAACTGAACAAAGACTAGGTGGTTTCTGCCCTCTGACTCCAAAGGAGGTCGGTGTCTTTCTGCATTCTTTGGGATATCCGTCATCCACTTGGATTTACATTGCAGCTGGAGACATCTATGGTGGTCAAACTTACCTTTCCAATTTGAGGTCTCGGTTTCCAAACTTAGTTTCCAAGGTTCACACTGTAACTTAAATCTTGCTTGTGCCTGATAGTAATGAATGTATTATCCTGAGATACTAAAAGCTTGACTATTTATATGTAGGAGAGTTTGGCAACTGTTGAAGAATTAAAGGAATTTGCAAATCATGCTACTCAAACTGCAGCTATTGACTACATTGTCTCAATTGAAAGTGATGTATTTATACCTTCATATACTGGAAATATGGCAAGAGCTGTTGAGGGTCATAGGAGATTTTTAGGACACCGCAAGACAATTAATCCAGAGAGGTATGCAAATGCTACTTGGCACACTCTTTTTTCATTCGTCGCACCTTGTGACAGCAAATTTGCCTAGATAGAGTGATTGCGTAAAAAACCCTTTTTAGATTTCTTTAATATCTGGATAGGCCTAGTTCTTCTCTAATTTATAATAAACACAATTTTTACCTCCAATTTCACATTAAAGCTAAAAGTGCTAATATACTTAAAATGTCTGGCGCCTGATCACTCTCATGGTTAAAATTAGTTTTTTGTGGAGATTCCTAATTGTGTTTTTCATTTAGATGCTTTTGGACTTTATATCACGAATTAGATGGCATTCCATTTCGTCGTTCATCATTTTACTTTTTTTTTTTCTGTATTCATTTTACCATCTTTCTCCACTCTGCAGGAAAGGATTGGTAAAACTCTTTGATATGTTGGAAAAAGGAGAGCTGAAAGAAGATACGAAATTTTCTTCACTAGTAATTGATATGCACAAACACAGGTGCTCTTTTTGAACCTGCATCATTCTGAGAATTATTCTCTTCTCTTGAAGTTCCCCTTGAAATTTTCCAAAATCACTAATCAAGATGACGACTAAGTACTTAATAATTCCCCTGTTGTTTCACAGACAGGGAGCACCAAGAAAGAGGTATGGATCTCTGCCTGGAAGTAAAGGCCGGGATCGGTTTAGAACTGAAGAATCATTTTATGAAAACCCATTTCCTGAGTGCATCTGCCCGGCAGATCACCATTGACTCGCATCTTTGGTTACTATCTAATAAAGAGTGTTTTTTTGCGATCACTGGATAAATTAAAAACTAAAAAAAAGTAACTTTTCACTCATCAATCCGCTGAATTACATATTGGCAATTGAATTAATTCTTCGACATTTCTTATTCAAATTTAGTCAGTGATTTCAGATGATGTTATCAGTTAGTATTGTTCCTTTCGTTATTGGTCTTGCTCCCCCATGTTCAGCCGTCGTGGATTGTGTTTCAGGTCTTTGTTGAAGCTGTTTACACTTCGTAGGGGCCGAGGTAAATCTAATAGATTCAATTTTGTGAGTTTTTTTTTAAATTGTGCGAAATTATATCATGTGATTTTGTAAGAGAATGCAAATGACGTTAGCATTGCTTTGTAGGATATCCATCTATCCGAGCGCCAACGACAAAGTTTTCAAGGGTTAAGAACTAAATATATCATAAAGTTTTGAAACATTATCAAGTTTATCGTTATTTTTTTTATTTTAAACAAAAATCACATAGTTTCTTTTCTTTTGTGACAAATCTAGCACATTCTCTATCTAACAAATTAAGTATTTGATTATGATTTTTATTCTATCATAAATTTGTGAAACATATTCAAATTTAGGTCTTTTATTAGATTACACATTATGCTTTTCACAAAGTTTATAAACATTAACAGGTTAGTGGATGCGACTAATTCTGTAATTTAGCCAACTAATGTATCCACATCGTCCTCTTTAATTAAAATTTCATAATAAGTTTGAGAAAAGTTTATGATTTATTGATTAATTTTTAAAGATTGTAATAGATTCACTAAAATATCTAAACTTTGTGATATTTGTTAACTCGGTTAAATAAAAAGCAGTAGAGTAGTAGATCAAGCGACGTTATCCTTCTATATGATTATTAATATATTTCTCTATAAATAATTACGAAATCAATTGCGTGGGACGAGATAAGAATTTAGTGACTCCAACAATTGAAAAGACAATTTTATCTACCACTAGTCAACTAGCTGACTAAAACAATAAATAAGAATTGCGAGCCAATGGCCCAACCTAAGTTCCATCAATTCATGCTAAAAGTATTTTATTTTTGAATTTGTACTTGACTAAATACTTTAGTCGAATGAATCTATTCAGAAACTTTAATTTCATTTCAGATCAAGCCCAACTCTCGCCTGGACCAGAATCAATTTTTTTTCTAGGTCAAAATCTCCTTACTAACCATTACATCATCTCCAAATGATAGTTTTCAAAATATATATATAAATTCTAAGATTACATTTATTCATAATGTTTCACAACTTATATATCTTTTTATTTATAAAACCATTTTGTCTCCAGGATTATGGTGCAGTGGCAGGGCGATTAATCGTTATTTCAGACATCCGCGGTTTGATTCTCAACTACAGCGTATTTTATAAGTTTTTATTTTCAAATGGGATGTGAATCCTGGGATGTAGACTTCTAGATCCTCTCGCGAACTCGCGAGTGCTGATTCATCATTTATTTATAAAGTCATTTCCATTTGGGAAGTCATAGATGTAGTTTACTTCACTAGGCCTTTAGGGCCTCAATTACATAAAATCTATCCTCGAGTCTATGTTATTTGAGCAATGATAGGGAGAGTGAAAATTATAGTTAATGATGTGGCATGACGTGATATTTTACATGTGCACGTCCGATTATCGCTTGGACACCATCGGCGGCCTTCGGCCGCCGTCCCGAATCAAACTATACCCTGAGGGGCACGGTGAATCCATCAGAGATCGTGCATACAAGGTGCCACGTCATTCACTATGGTTTTCACTCTCCCAATCATTATTCATGTTATTTTGGTGTTTCAAGGTCATTAAGCTAACAATTACTTTATGCTCTTAAGTCTTAAACCTATAGGCCACTTTGCTAAGAATTTTAAATCCTTCTAGGGCATTTATTTCAAGTAGAGCATCCTATCGGCATTTTGAAAAGGAAAAGCAAAAGCATTAGCGGGATATTTAGATTAAAAAAAATATTAGTTTTTTCAACCGATACACGAGAGATATTTGATTATATTGATTGTTCTCTAATAATTAAATAATTTTAATAAATATTATATATTTGATTTCATCCATAAATTCATTTTCTTCCCTATGAGTTTCGGTATCGATAAGAATTCTACATCTTACTATTCATATATTATTACATGCATATACCATAACAATTCATTATGAATGGATGATGAGATTCCATTAATACAGAGTAATTCTAATAGACTTATTAAGCATTCCCATTGGCGTGCATCCAACAAGGCTTGGTATGATAGTAAAAGACAAGGTGCATTTCTCAAAAAATCCGGGTTTAATTTTCACGCAAGATATATCTATGATGATTGAATCTATTTGATGGATAGAATGTTAAGTCGGACCGTTTACCAAAATTATTTGGAGGGTAAAATTTGGACTCCTAGTTAAAAAGGAAAAGCATTAGCAAGATATTTTGATTAAAAAATATATTAGTACAATGGTCAAGTTTTTCAACGGATACTCAAGAGATATTTGATTATATTGATTGTTCTCTAATACCTAAATATTTTTTTTTATAAATATTGCATATTTAATTTCATTCATAAATTCATTTTCTTCCCTATGAGTTTTAGTATCAATAAGAATTCTAAATTTTACTGTTTATATGTTATTGTATAAATATACTATACCAATTCATTATGAATGGATGAAGAGATTCTATTGATACAGAATCAATTTTAATAGGCTTATTAAACGTTACCGTTGGTGAGCATCCAGCAGAGCTTGGTATGATGGTAAAAAATAAGATGCATTTCTCAAAAAATCAAGGTTTAATTTTCACACATGAGATATCTATGATGATTGAATTTATTTGAAGGATGGAAGGTTAAGTCGGACCATTTACCAAAATTATTCGAAAGATAAAATTTGGACTCCTAGTTAGAAAAATGAGAAAAATCTTTTGAGATTTTTTTTTTCTTCAAATGAGCTATTTAAATCTATCTGATATGACAAAAGATGATGTACCCATCCCAACACCCATCGCAGGTGCCCTTTTATGTCCATCTAGGGCTGTAATCGAACCGAGCCGAGCCGAATACTTGAGAGTTTGAGTTTGATTCGTTTATTATTGAGCCGAGCTCGAACTTAATTTAGTGATGACTTGCGAGCATATTCGAGCCTAATCGAACCCTAAACGAATTTACCAAATATAAATTATTAATTAAATTATTCATGAATTTATTGAAAAAATAAATTATATATTCTAAAAAATATAAAATATTTACTAAAATCTATGATTTTATTCATACAAATGAGTTTTATTGGATATTTTATATTTATTAAATGTAAAAGTATCAAAATTATATATTTAATGTTAAATATTAAATTTATATTTTACGAACTAGCTCACGAGCTTATTAACGAGCTTATTAATGAGCTAACGAGCCGAATACTACTAAGTTTGAGTTTGGTTTGTTAATATTAACGAGCTTTATTAAACGAGCTCGAACGACCTTCTATCGAATTGAGCTCCGAATAATTCACGAGCGGCTTGATTCATTTACAACCCTATGTCCATCCCAATATATTTGGAATAGAAATAAATCATAATAATCAAGTGACATTCTTACATGAGAAAGATTATTTGATCTCAATTATTATGACAATTTATCTTTTTTTTAGTAAAAGATGATTATGCTCACCTCACATATCTTTTATAATTCAATCTAGACTACGTTAAGGGAAGTAAATCATGAAATTAATTTATAATCGACCGTCAATTAATTAAGAGGTGGAAATAATTGTTTGTCTGAAAACACATACCTATCGAGAATTGACCACTTAGTCCGTTTTAACAAAATTATCATCCTCTATCTAATTGAAAATTCCATGGAAACGATAAGATACCTCAAAATTATAGGGAAGTTGCTTTTCTATTTATTTATTTTTTTGTTTATCAATCACGAAGGACCCTCATTTTTAGAAAATCATCAACGGATTTTTGTTGTTCTGTACCTAATCGGTTAGTTTCGGATCGTGGCGTGTAACGTGGAAATTCTGCAAATTTTACGGTTGCCACTTGCCAGGCGTCGTAATCGACTAAAACATCGACTAAAACGACGAGGCGTGTTAACCAAAACAAGAAATGGAAGAATAAGACGTTGCAACTCGTTGCAAATCTTCCTTCGCTCCTCTTCGATTCGGGAAGAAGTAGCAGGAGAACGAGGAGAACACTCTCTCTCGCCGCTTTCCGGCGACCGAAGCCTCGGCGGTGAGCCTTTGCCATCCTTCCATTATCTTTTCTGTTCCACTGTTTCGCCGCTTTTTGGTTCACTCGGATTCTCGATTGTTTGGCGTCTGAGAATTAGGTTAGTGTTTGCGTAGGGAACAAAACATAAAGGATGCTTAATGCCATTCCGGAAGTAGAGTGTGGGTTGATTAGGGTTGGCTGATTTTGAGCCAGGAGGACCACCTTGCATAAAAAAAAATGATCGGTTTTTGAGATAATGTTGCATCACTTCAACATCATTTTCCGGTTGTGGAATTGTCTTTGGAATAGGCTACATTTGTGGCAGACAACAAAAAATTAGTAAGGTTTCCACGTTGAACTAAATTCAAACAAAGTTGATTGACTACGTGTGTGCTCTCGATTAGGTCTAAGTGATGCCCCCAGGGGGTTGGGGCAGCTAGTTACATGCATGAGTGTTTGCTCGACCTCCCCATGCAAAGGGCGCGCTAGGGAAAAATACCACCGTGATTTATCTGTTTGTTTCTTGTTGTGGGACCAGCGATACTGGGCCACTTGGGATAAGCGATATCACCTTTTGATCCGATTAGGTCTCAGTGATGTTTTGGATTATCAAGTTTCTGTGTTGATTTAACATTAGTTTAATTGAGTGTACTACCAACGTAACTATATATTTCTGAATTAAATCTTATTATACTGGTTTTGGTTGCCAACAACTGTAGTATAATTTGGATTGTTATCTGTTTCTGCTTGAATGACACTGGTTCTAATTTCTGATCTAACTTAGTCTTGTTTTGGTCATGATAGTGGCAAGCTTATACTATTCAAAGGATGCTAATTATTATTTGTCTTGGATATAAGTCAATCATGCATTGTGTGTGGCTAAACTGTGTCAAACAGTTATTTTCTCTTGGAAACTTAGCTTCTGTGTTAGATGTTCTGTTTAGCATCTTTACCTTTTTAGAAGTTTCTTGCGGTAGAATTTTATAATGTCAGATGTTCTCATGCTTTAGCTGTCTCTTCTTAAATCATCATCTGTGACTGTATAGTTTATAGCTCTGTAGGTTAGCATTCTAGCTTTAACTTTTGCGTGCTGTGGTTGGTGCTGTTTCCATTGGGAAAATGAAAAACATGATTCTTTGTGTAAGATAAATTGTTCTACTTATGTCTACTGCATTCTTTCTCTGCGGTTCTACCTAAGGTAGTGTAATTTGCTTCCAGTTATTTTCTCCATTTCATTTTTTTGTTCTGTGGTTGTCTTTGTTTTCTTTTGGCTCATTGCGTATGCAAAATTATGGTGGTATCCAGGTGATGCTGTGTATGCAATTGTGGTTAGCTTGAGAAGGTAGTTGCCTGCTGGATTTATTTCTGCTCCACTTGTGTGATTCCATCTACCTAATGGTTTTGTGCATCAAGAGACTAACAGTATTTGATGGACACAGTTTAATCAGAAGAGTCATACCTCTCAATTCAAGTAACGCTGATGCAAAGTATCCACTTCTCATATTAGGATTGATATAGAGTCCAAGCTAGGAATCACATGCCATAATTCTTGGACATGATGCAGTGTGCACATCCAAATTAGTAAATTTATGGGTGGAAATATATTCATCTTTGTTTTATTAATGCTTCTCCCCCTAGTTGATTCATCAAGACCATGGACGATGTTGACTATGAACTCGGGAGGGGAGGCAAACTTGTTATATATCTGGACGATTTTCAGTTCAGGAATATTTGTATTCATTGCATCTGTGCTCTCTGTGTTTCTTATTATCCAGCACCTTGCAGTCTATAAGCAGCCTGAGGTATTTTTGTTTTCAGTTTTTCATTCTATCCTAATTTGCCAGCCACATGTTCTGCTGAAGTGTGAACTGATCATTTTTCTTCATTATGCTTATAGTTGTGTGATCCAGAATGTTTCTTGCTATGTTTAATTAGGTTACCTGTTTTCAATCCATCTCAGGAACAGAAATTCCTTATTGGTCTCATTCTGATGGTTCCTGTATATGCAGTTTCATCGGTATGGATTTTTCTGTCGCATTATACTTTATATTCGTTTAATGGTAGTTGTTTTTCTTGCAACAGAGCTTATGACACCTAGAGAAATTATTATTTATTGTCAGAACTTTGGATTTTGAGCAACACAAGCTTATCAATTGAATTTTAGTATTGTGAAACTTCACGGCTTGAATGTCTTTGTCACTGTGTTATTCTTATTTGCTAATCCATTTATGATCATCTGCTCTTTATTTTCTTTTATTATTTTTTCTTGTAATTTGCATTTCCATGATGCTTGCTTGACCTTGTTTCTTCATTGAGGATGACAGACGCTATTCTCTATCTCATCTCTGGCTTGCAGTTCTTGTCTTTGGCATACACAGAAATTGCATTCGTCTATGAAGTGTTGCGAGACTGTTATGAAGCTTTTGCTATGTATTGTTTCGAGAGGTACTTGATTGCTTGTTTAGGTATGTTTCCCAATGCTTACATGGTTTTTGAAGTTCAGTTAAGATATTATGAGCAACATACTCGGTTCTTTTTATTTCCTACTCACTTTTTGTTGAATACTTATTTTATGTTCTGCTTAGAAATTTGGTAGTAGAGCTTGCATACACACACGCGTGTGCGCACGCGCAAGAAAAAACAATCAGGAGAACTATGCATTTGGATCAATTATCTAAAGAATGTATCTTTGATATTTTGTTGTCCATTTTTACTAATAGGTGGCTATTTTCTATTAACTTTCAACTACCTTTGTCTCAAGATGGTGAATAACCTGATTAAAAAAAGTTGTATTATGTGAACTTACTCATGATCTCATGCTTGTGTCTATATGATAGTTAATAAATCTGTCTACTTTATGTTAGTGTTACACTCTTATATAACTATTGATGTGCCATGCTGTGAATTATTTATAGTAATCAATTTATTCTTTAACCTATATGTATCTAATTATCCAGATTTGTGACTCATTATGTTACCATCAGCTTTTACCCTTTCTACAAATGGATTCAAAAGTGTATTTTCTTCTTCACATTTTTGTCTAGCCATATTTATTTTGTGGGCTTTTTGTTATGACATAGTTGCAAACAGGACACTACTATATAGAGTTCTTATCTATTCTGATTTTTATTTTATATCTATTATGACTTAGGTGGTGAGGAAAATACAATCAAACTAATGGAAACACAAAGTGAAATATCTTCTAGCACACCTCTCTTGGAGTTTGAGTATGCAGATGGACTTGTAAGACATCCATTTCCATTGAATTGCTTCATGAAGCACTGGTATCTTGGTCCCGAATTCTACCAGTCTGTCAAGATTGGAATTGTTCAATATGTATGATTCTTCTTGTTCTTGATAGAACTCTTTGCTGCTGATTGCATGTGATTATTGGTTTTCTGCTTATTTGCAGATGATACTTAAAACAGTATGCGCTCTATTAGCGATTATTTTAGAACTTTTGGGGGTTTATGGTGAAGGGAAGTTTCACTGGAAATATGGGTAAGGTTATCTTTGTTCTATTATATTTCCCAGATTATTATATGACCTGTGAAATTTTGACAGTTTCATTAACAAATTCATTTGCTCATAATAACACTGGGACAAGGAATTAATTCAGCAATCATGTTTGTGCTCTACTACAGGTACCCTTATCTGGCAGTCATACTCAATTTTAGTCAGACTTGGGCCTTGTATTGCCTTGTACAGTTCTATTCTGTCACTAAGCACAAGCTGGAACCAATCAAGCCCTTGGCAAAGTTCCTTGTATTTAAGTCCATCGTATTTTTGACTTGGTGGCAAGGCGTTGCCATTGCATTTCTCTTTTCAATTGGAACTTTGAAAGGCCATTTGGCACAACTGCTGAAGACACGGATTCAGGATTATATCATATGCATTGAGGTGATGCATAATGCCTTTGAAATCAAAATTTCATTACACTTGCTATATTATATTTTCTACTCTGTAGATTTTTTTTTTTTCAGGTGTATATTTTTTTAATATAAAAAATATACATCAAACAGCACTCTTAGTATACTCTCTTTTTCTGCTGCTTATGAACAGGACATTGCTCGTATGTTTCTCCTTTTCTGGCTGCGGATTGTCTGAAACATTAATCTAGAATGCTTTTCCTGTTCACAGAGCTATCTTCCTTTGAACAATAAAATTAAGCCCCAACTTTTAAGAGAATTCTTACAGATTAACAATCATTACTTTTAATATTCTTTTTCATAATCAAATCACCTATTAGTTGCATTGCTAAAGCTAAGCATAATGTTTCATCTACTTGTCTAGTTTGTGTTTCAAACTGTTATTAATACTACGAGTCCTTGAATACTGCTGTGGCACATGTTTGAAAACTGCAGCTGATTCTCCTCCACAACATTGCAAAATGATTAAAATTGAACACTTATGTAGGTGATTGAAATGAAAAATTGTTCGGGTATCCAACTGCAACTTAGGACATTATATATTTACTTGCCCAATGTTAATCCTTAAGGTCCTCAGGAGCAGATAGAACACAATTCGAGTTTCAAGATAAGATCCAGGATAATGCTACATTAATTTCTTCTGATTCTACAGTTCGGTGTTGTTTGTTTTTCCATTCAGATTATGTTTGTGACATTTGCATAGTTGCAATGGCCTTATAGAAAGCTATAACTTGCTTGGCCTTGTCTATTTCTTTTTTCCCCCCAAATTATTCTTGAGAATAAGCGCATTGCTGCCTTTCAATTTTTCCTCTGGATTTTTCATCAATGCATTGTTGTATGAAAAAAAAAATAGTATTGGACCTATACCACAAAGTTATCGTTTTATTTCACCCGTACAGCCATTAGGGGTTTCAAAAATTAAACCAAATTCAGATTTATTGTTTTCTTATCTCCATTGGTTGCTCACTGTTCTACACTTGCATAACAGATGGGGATTGCTGCAGTGGTTCACCTCTATGTATTCCCGGCTAAACCATATCGCCATGGAGAAAGATGTGTTCGGAATGTTGCTGTTATGTCAGATTATGCATCACTTGGTACTCCTCTTGATCCAGAAGAGGTTGAGGATTGTGGAAGATGCCCTAGGGTACAGATTGCTCCTCCAGATGACAGGGAAAGACTGTTGAGTTTTCCCCAGAGTGTTCGAGATGTGTTGTTTGGAAGTGGTGAAATTGTAGGTGAATCCTTTTGTTATTTCTAGTTCAGTCAGCGGCTAACCAGTGTGACTTATTCTCCTTGTTTCACTTACTAGGTGGTCGACGATGTGAAATTCACTGTTTCTCATGTGGTGGAACCAGTAGAGCGAGGTATTGCAAAGATAAATAAGACACTTCATCAGATTTCAGAAAATGTAAAGCAGTACGAAAGGCACAGGAGAAAAGCGAAAGATGACAGTTCTTTTGTTCCCTTGGATTCATGGAGAGAGGAGTGTTTGGATGCTCATATCGTTGAAGGGAGTTACAGTGACAGTGGACCGTCTACTAAGAAATGGCAAGTGAATGCAAAATCTTTTGGCCCTAGGCGCGGATCGTTCGAGTTCAATGGTCCAAGATGGTCGTAACAGGATTGCAGCACCAGCACTGGCACAAGCAAATTCTGTCGCGCTTCTAGACCTTTTATGGCTGGAGTTTAAGTGCAAAGTTTTGGATTCGAAGAGCCTGACGTGTTCATAGTAGGTATTTTCGGTTATTACGGGCATAAAGTCCATTGTATTTATAATAAACTCGATCAGGGATGTTGGTAGTGATTATGCGGATTTTTTTCCTTCTCTGTTCTTATGTGCTATAGATTTTTTTTTTCCCTTTGTTCTTCCTAGGGATGGATTTTTTTTTTTCTTTTGCGTTCTTTTCCTCGGATTTACTTTCAATCACCTTTCTTTGAGATTTTTTTTTTCCGTTGCAATCCATCGTGAATTGTGAACCATTGCGAATTGTAAACCGAATATTGATTGTGAAATGTTGCGAACCGTAAACCGAATCGTAATCGAGGGTTTCAAATAGTGAGTGTCTAACTCAAGGTTATTCTATAATGTACAAGTCAAGGGGTTCCATCGGGTCCAATGAGTTCCATGATTTGTCACAATTGCACCTCGATCTAGGCCTAACGCCATCGAGTCAAGCGAGTTTCATGATCTCCACGTCAAAATGACTAGTGTTATCTCATGTATTTACGATTCAAAATCACAATAGATAATCTACTCGGAATCCCAAAAGGTCTGATTTTTTTTTTGGTACAGCGGAAAAATGACTAGTGTTATCTCATGTATTTACGATTCAATTCCTAGCTACGGTGTATTTATAAGAATTTTTTCTCTAAATGAGACGCGAATCCTGGGATGTTGGGTTTATGGACCGTCCGCCACGAGTGCTTCCCGTTTACCCTGACGGTCGATGGGAAATTTTCATAGGACCAAATCGATCGCTTAAGATTGAGAAAATCTCATTAATCAATTTTTTTTTAATAAAAGGTCTGATTTTTAAAAGGGATCAGATTCATCGGTTTGCCCATGAACCAGTCAGATCAATTGTAGATTTATCAGTTATAGTTTCAACATCAGTTACAAAATTCCTAAAGCACTCGCAACTGACTAACAAAAAGGGTTGAAATTGTCCTCAGAGCCTCTCCCATTATAGCAAATTATCTTTTAAGAAGGTAAAACATCTTTTGGATTTCATTTTAGGAAAATTAAATAAGATCTTGATGTGTCGTACGTGACAGATTTCTCACTTTAATTTCGTTGTTGTCGCTGCTTCCTTCAGAAAAAAACCCTACCTCAATTATTCATCTACAACATCGTCTTCCTCCGCCGCCTCAGGTAATCCACCCTAATGTTTCTTCTCCTATTCTACATTTTATGAACTTGTATAGTGGCTCGTCTCAGATTCTTCAATTTAAACTGTTTGTTTCAAAGTACTGGGGAATGGATTTTAACTAGTAGATAGCGATCGTTTTGGTCTATGCCTCATTGCTCTCGCTTGTGAATTGTCTGTCAAATCTGAATATTGGTGGCCCATGCACTTTCCAGATTCTCGACTTCTGTAGGAGAGTTTTTGCAAGTACTGCAAAGATGTGGAAAATGATGCACAGCATCATTTGTAGGGCTGAACTAATGATAAGTTAGAAAAATCTGCTGATCAGAAACATTTGTCTTTCATAATCTTCATCTTTAGTTTTTTTCTTTCCTCTTTCTTTCAGGTTGATGTATAGTTAGACTATCTCATCATCTTTCATCTGTCTTGTCTCTATGATTACGATGAAATTAATTACTGTGGACTTGTCTCGGAAACAACCTCTTGCAAAACAGGATAAGGTTGGACCTGTCAATTATTGAGAAGATCATGTTCTCTTCTCTCGAAGAACTCCAAAGATTGGTGGTTCACCTATTGATGGTTCTGTGCTATACACATTGTCTCAAGGTTACTTTTGTATTACACTCAGCGGCATTTGCATTAGTTCGTTATTTAGGGCACCTTTTGATGCATTGAGACTGTTCAAACAACAGCGTTGATGTAAATTGTATATTGAATCGGAAAGTGGAGATTTGGAAGCAAGCACGCCTCTCTTGTGCATAAAAATATGTTGTATAACATGAACCCTTATTATTTACTTGGTAATATATTCTGTTTTTTTTTTCAGATGGACACCAATGATCATGCTCAATATCCTCTCGGAAAGTATGTGCGTCCAGAGCAAGAACTGCCTTCAGGCTCAGACAGTCTTTTTCAACCAAATGTGGCTTCATCAGCCCATCTTCAACACACTGGGTCTGGAGAACCACTGAGCAGATCTAGATCTCCTGGAACAATAACAACCATGACTGGACCTTCAGCATCCCTATTGGGTTCTGAAGGTTCAAAAACTACTATAGGAAATGACAGAGGTCATTTAGCAGATTCTGCAAAGGCATTGAATCTGAAGCCAAATTCTTCTGTTCAACGTAACTCTCCTTGTAAAGATAACATGCTTGCTTACAAGGTATAAATTGTGTTTCTGCAGTTTCGTTATCTTAATTTGAGTTGCTATCACTCGTCACTATACTGATGTATTTGCTTGTGCATCACATAATTTAGCCTTGTGTAGTTAGTATATGCGAGGTAAGCCGTTGATTATTTACCTACTGAGCAAAACAATTAAGTGGTTAGTAGTTGTTTAAATTAGTTTTCCTCCTTTAAAATTTAGAATATTGCATCAATCTTCTATATCTTTTGATGTGCACAACTGGTTTTTCTCATAAGATTCTAGTTGTGTACATATTGGAGACCTACTTTTTTTGACATTCAGTTTGTACCAATCAAAGTTGTTTATTCAGTTTGTCTTTTATGGCTTGTGCATTTTCCTTTCTACTCAGCACAGCTCTTAGTAGTTTCAGTCTCTTCTTTAAAGCTCAAACTTTATACTCGTCTCAGGTTCGAAATCGGACTTCTGATTCTCAGTCAGTTGAAGCCACTCGGGGTCATTATATCTCGCAAATAGTAACCTCAACTTCCCACGAGCGACAGGTTGGGCTTCTTAAAAGGCAAAACTATACTAAACCAAGAGTGACTGGACAGAGTGTCTTTGGCTATGACAAGTTTGGAAGGAATGGTAATTATAGCTCATGTAGAAGCACTCAAGATTTAAGTGAGGTAATTCGCGGTCCACGGGCTAATAGAGGCACACAGAAGAGTTATTTTGGCTCGACAGATAGAAAGTCGAATCCAAGTCAGCTTGTGTGCAGAAATAAATACAATAAGTCAGATTTTCAGACCAAGTATGAAGAGGCCAAATTTTTCATGATAAAGTCATTTAATGAAGATGACATTCACAAAAGCATCAAATATAATGTGTGGGCAAGTACACCACGAGGAAATGAAAAGTTGGATGCTGCATTTTGGAATGCACAGAGATTAATGTCAAAGGGTTCAAAGTGTCCAATTTTCCTGTTCTTCTCGGTGAGTAACTAGACAAATGTTTCTTTTTTATATTTTGTTTAGCATTAATTTTTTTCATCTAAAAACAAATTTCCTTCATGCATCTCCTTTAGTCCTTAGACATGCTAATACTGTTTTTATTGTATTGCTGCTGGCTCTCTGATTATTAAAATTGTCGTAATTATTTCTCCATATAGTTCCAATGATTTTATCCACAACAATATTTCCATTGTCTGATTTTTATCTTGATTCTTTTTCTTTATGAATCATATATAAGTTTTCCTGGAATCATCTTTTCCTGATTCTTTTTAATGTTTTCTTTCTACAGGTTAATGCCAGTTGCCAATTTGTAGGGCTGGCTGAGATGCTTGGACCTGTTGATTTTAACAAGAACATGGATTTTTGGCAGCAGGAAAAATGGAAGGGGTTTTTTCCACTCAAATGGCACATTGTAAAGGACATACCGAACCGAAATTTTCAGCATATTACACTTGAAAACAATGAAAACAAGCCTGTATCTTTTAGCAAGGACACCCAGGAGGTATTATTTTTTTCCAGTTCTTATACAACATAAAATTAACAGTGTCCTAACTTTCAAATCCTTTTGGATATGAGAAACATTTGAATAATAAAACAGCTTAAACTAGAACTGTAAGTAGAAACCTTCTAATACTTGTACAACTTTGCGATTGGAATTTTACCATTTCTAAGTTTTGGAACAAGTTATTGCAGTGTTGAGAAGGTTAAAAGAGAATGCGAATTGCATTAAACGAATTGTAATATATGTTTTGGTTGCTAGATAATTCCTCAAGAGGACTTTTTACTTAAGTTGGGAAGGGAAATATGGAATTGTATGTATAAAAGATAATTATTACACTTACCTCATGTGTGACTAAACTCCATACATAAAATTCTTAACTCTAATAATTCTAACACATTTTTTCGAGTCGGAGCACAAATATTTTGTGATTCTTAACATTCAAAAATTCTTCCATACAAACTCTCTATTTGTTATCGATGTCAAGACATTTCTACATGACCTTTTCTGCACACTTGTTTTAATAGATAGGGCTTCCACAAGGTCTCCAAATGCTGCAAATTTTCAAAGACTACAGTCCGACAACTATGCTACTTGATGACTTAGATTTCTATGAAAAGAGAGAGAAGTCGCTGCAGGCTACGAGATGGCGACGATCTGCAATGATGAATTCTGATAGACGGCTTTCTGTTGAGATGAATTATGCGGTAACTATTGCATCCTTTGCCTTTCAAGTACTCTTTTGAAGTTAATTTAAAATGTTCGCTGCCTTTTTGCATACAGGAACACTTGGAAGAAGCACTCGATAATCTGAATGTGACTGGGAGGTCTGGAAACAAGTTTGATCACCCGCCGCCATCTAACTACACAAGATTCGGTTCATAACCACACTTCCCTTTGCACTCCTTTGCTCTAACACAAACTGTAGCAATTGAAATGTGTTTAGGGTAACATTCCTTTTAAATTTTCATTGCATCATAAGATCTCAAAATCCACTTGTACTTAAGGTGTCGATGAGGCGCCTAGGCGAAGCTCACCCTTAAACATGATATGAAATTTCTTCTATTCATTTATGATATTAGAAACTTCACTTAGTTTTCTTTTAGATCATGCCTTTGCCCATAGCAATTGCATTACATCAAGTTAAATTTTGTCATGGTCTAAGAATACTAATACTAGAACACTAGCACAAGTATTCAAATTATACTATAAACATTGTGTTCTTCAATTTATGTTATAATTCAAATTGTTTTGTCTCGCGATATTAAAGATATCGAGCCATCATGTTATCAATTTATGGGAAGCAATCCAAAAACAAACATCTACTTTAGCATAATTTAATGGCCAAGCATGAAAGCTTTAACATAAAGAACTGAGCACTGTAAGAGGTTCAAGACAATTCACTTTACTTGTAGTGAGACAGGGCCAAAGCTACCAAGCAACTTTCTATCTAATCGATTCGATTACCAACTTACGATGAGACAAACCCCGATGTCTCGGAGGCAACCAGCATTTCTTTCTCAGCACCTCTTTTATCCCTAGCTACTGTCTCACAAGTAGATCAGACTATTCTCAACCTCTCCTGTCCTTATCATTCTTTTCACTTTTAGGACTTGGAATAATGCAAACAAAAGTAATGCTAAAGTTTTGTGACCACATGGAATGAGACTTGCAGACACTGTAGTAGTTCATATTTCAGAGAGTTTAGCAAGCTGAAGAAACAGCTGCAAAGTGTTTAAGGGATGAAGAGGCTTCATGGAACTAGAACACATCCATGGCATGAATGATGAAACCTCTCTCTTTCTGCTTTCTTGCCACAGCAATCTTGGTGCTGATGTTTCTCGTCATGGCCATCTTCGAGCGCGTAGTTGAAGCTCGTCGAGCGGCTTCGATCAGTGTTGCTCAGGGAAATCCAGAAGAGCAATACCAGGTTTGTTTTATCAAGGCTGTGATATGTCCATGCTTGTTGGTGGCTTTCTGACTTCTTTGTTCTAACATTGTCAATAAGTAGTGCATTGCTTGTCATATACAGGTGACACCTTCCAGTAGGCTTGAGTTTTTTGTGTCGATGCCGGGCGGATTGTTTCCGACCCACCTGGCTAAACCAGCTCCTCTTCCTGGTGCTAGCTAGAGAAGGGACTCATTGCCCTTGCCTTGAACTTTCATATGATGTAATTAAACTTTGCCCGAAGCTCATGCGTAGTCGCTTTACTTAAGGCTTAATTAGCCTTATTTATGGTGTACAATTACAGCCCGGCGAATCTACCCTAAATATGTTAAGATAGTCTTTGTTACTTGCATTGCCAAAGAAGAGTTCACACTCTACCCGATTGCTTGGTTTACGATTGAATTCAAGTGATTATACTTGACCCATTCTCGACCCTTACATAAGCCGATCCACCCCTTTGGTCAGGCTGTGTTGTTTAGTTGCATCCATATCCATACAAGTTTATCATAGGTCATTGGATCACTTGCGATATCAAGTCACGCGCTTGTTGGAACACCGGTTCACCCATTTCACAACATTTTGATTGAATTTGAACTTATTGGCACAAACAACCAATCAATTGATTAGCTATCTTGTATGATGGATGCGGTGAAGCGCAACCCCTTTATAAATCAAATACACATCTTAACATGACTTGAAACGATATATATGCACGACTCGAGCCATTGAATACACCAAGCTCCCTGAGCTCACTCCATGCCATCAAACTAACATTCTATGCCATCAAGTCTACCTCATTTCAGGTCATTGAGTCATTGAATACACTAGACTCCTGGGGCTTGTTCTATGTTATTTGACCCCTAGTCATTGAATACACTTGACTCAACTTGATTCCATTGAGTTAATAACAGTCACAAACTTCATGTGCACTAAAAAAAAAAAAGATCCGTTACCTTAATAGCCCCCTTAGAGTCGGTCCCACGGATATGGAGAGAAATTCATGCAGGTACATAGACAATAAGTGTATGGTGAGGCTGAAAATGAAGTCTTCATCTCCTGGAGATCGACTCCTGATCATTATGTTAGAAATATCATACATCCATGGGGGCGCTGAGGGCGAACAATTCGCCTTTTACCATCTAAAAATATTATACATCCACCATCTATACCATACCCTGAGATATTCATGTGCACTATTTAAGTCTCTACGTACTAAATGCACATATTAGAAATATAGATAAAATCAAACTTAAAACTATATATCTGATCAACACGTCCAAACAACATGATTAAATTCAACAACACTTGTATCATGAGTTCTCAGTGCCAAAAAGTGCACTAAGAGCTTATATAAATCCTTTTTCAATTGTTTTCTCAAGTACCCAATTCATTGAAAATCTGTCCAATCCACTATTGCTTGAACAAGATCATTCTACTTGCTTAGCTACTCTGCTCGGTCGAACATGTCAATTAAGAATCACCTCCACTTGATTGACAACCTGAGTAGTAACCGAACCGAGCGGGCTAAACAATAAGAGGCTCGAGCTCAACTCAGTTCGTTCCTCCTAAAGCTCAAGCTTAGTTCGAGTTTGATTTGAATTTTAATTCTTAAATTCGAGCTTGATTTGTAATGAAATTAATTAGTTCCGCAAGCGAAAATAAAAAAACAAAAAAAATAAAAAAATGGGCAATGTGTAGTTGCGCACTGTGCATCGGCCAGGATATAAAACACACACACATATATAATTTTACTATGTTGTATACCCTGCAAGCACCTGCCGTAATTTTTTTTTAGAACTTAGAGCTTATTCAAAAAAGAATTAGGGGTGTGCGACATCACACACACATACACACACACGAACCGCTGATTGTGATTGTCAATTTTATTTTTTTTATTTTTTATTTTTTGCTTACGGATATGCCATTTAGCATTTTGTCTTTAAGGTTTAAGGGTTTAGTTAGAGTATTAAACAACAAAAAAATTCAATTCAAAACATGTTTGAAGTGTGCACGGAGTGTGCGCAGTATGGTCCTTAGGGTAACATTTCCCAATATATACATATATATAAATGAAAAACTATGAACCGTTCGCTGCAAAGCGGTCCACACCTTTGAGGCACCTAGAATTGATTCAGGCGCCTCAATTTTAGGTACTTAGTTTTTTTTAGCTCTAGGTTAAGTCATTAGATTTATTATTTAGGGTTTTAGGTTTAGGATTTAGGGATTGAGTTATAGTGTTTCAGTTAAAAAAAAAAATAAAACTAAAAACTTTTTAAGTGCTCATAGGGTATATATTTAGGGTGCCTAATAGTATTTATTATTTATTTATTTTTAGCTCCGGGATTAAGCTACTTATATTTTACCTTTAGGATTTGGGGGTTGGGTTATCCAAGCATCTCAATCACTTAGGCGGACACAATCGTGCAATGTACTGTTCGCAGTATATATATATATATATATATATATATATATATATATATATATATATATATATATATATATATATATATATATATATATATATATATTGTGGAAGTGAACGACGGGGACGGCAAGTCACCACGGCACAACCTAGAGTAGACACGACCACGGTTCGGAACCGACGGTTCGGAACCGACGGTTCGGAACCGACGGTTCGTGGGAGGTCGACCCTTAACCTTAACCGCCCAAGACGGTTACGGTTCACGATTCGGAACCGCCGGTTCACGGTTCACCACGGTTCAAGATTATTATATTAAAAAAATTAAAAATTAAATTAAAAAAAAATAAATTTTATTAAAAAAGGGCTTGCACTTATATAAGTTGCCTACGTATCCCCTTAGGGTATAGGGGAATCAAAGCCCACGTAGTTATTTTACATTTTTACCCTTTTATATTTTTTACATTTTTACCCTTTCTCACTCACTTGCATTTCCTCCCGTTCCCGTTGTATTTGTTCCTTCGGTATCAAATTCTTCGACTTCATCTTCTAAAAGTTGCATTCCTTGGATTCGCTTCTCGACTCTGGTCCAATCATCAAGTAATGTTTGAGCTTCCAATGAGTCGGGAGACATAGTTGATCGTCGTTCATCTAATATGTTGCCGCTGTCACTGAACGTCTGCTCCACAGCAACAGCCGACACTGGAGAAGCTAAAATTTCTTTTGCGATCACGGAGAGAACGAGAAAGCTTTGAGCCTTCTGTGACCATCACTTCAAGATGTCGAAGTCTTCGCTATTTGCTTCATTAAAATTAAAAGAAGTCGTAAAACAATTCTCAAGTTCCTGTGTAGAACTTGAGGATCCTCGTGAACGTTTCGTCCGTTCTTTTAATAAAAGTTGGGCTTTTGTAAGTTTTAAATTAGTAGTAGTAGGTTGTTGTGTTTCAGAAATATTAGTTTGTGTTCCATATTTAACATAATATTGATTATAAAGATCATATAAATAATTTTTAATATTATATACAATATTAGCTGGATCCGGAGAGAAAGAATCCTTAATAGGAATTAATGCGTCATAATATAAAGTTAGCATTTCTTGTAAAACTTCTAATTTAAATCTAGGATCTAAAGCAAATGCAATTAAATAAATTTCAAGAATAAAATAAAAATATTTTTCCCATTTAGTTTTCATAGCTAATATACATAAAGTTAAAGCTTCATTATTTACATGGTCATTTAATATTAAGACTATACTACAAAAATTCACTAAAATTAAATGAGCAGTGGGATAATAAACACCGGAAAGTTGTTCAGTTGCATCGTTAAAAACTTTTAAAATTTCACAAATACTACTACAAATATTCCATTGTTGTGAAAATAAATATATATTAGTATTACTATTTTGTGCAAAAAATAAACATAATAAATCTTTATATTAAAAAGAATCTTGTAATAATTGATATGTTGAATTCCAACGTGTTGGAACATCACGTGGAAATTTTTTTGGTCGCATTCCATTAGCTTTACAAAATCTATCCCATTGTTTCATCATAGATGGATGGGACCATAAGTATGAAATTACGGTTCTAATTGGTTGAATATAATTTTGTAAAAGTTTTAATCCATCTTGAACACATAAATTTAAAATATGGCATACACAACGAATATGAAAAAATAAACCACCAATGACAGGTTGACAAATAAATTTTAATTCATCTATTGAAGCGGTATTAGAACTAGCATTGTCTAATGATATTGAAAATATTTGATGAGTCAATCCATATTCTTCTAAAACTATGTGTAATAATTGTGCAATGTTATGAGCAGTGTGTGATTCATCAAAAACTCTATAAGCTAATAATCTTTTTTGAAGGATCCAAGAGTTATCAATCCAATGACATGTTATACCCATATAAGAATGAGTTTGCCAATGATCACTCCAAATATCGGAACATAAAGAAACTTTATTATTTAATTTACTAAATTCTTCAATTAAATTCTTTTTTCCTTGTTTTACTAATCGTTTAATTGTACGAGTTAGTGTAGTCCTAGGTACACGTTTAGCAGCAGGATTAAGAGATTCTTTACAAAAATCTTCAAATGTGCATTTAGATCCAAAACTAAAAGAAAGATGTTCTATGGAAACAAATTTAGCTAATGATTCTCTTAATTTATTATTTGAATATAAAAATAAACCAGAATCAGTACTACTACCGCTAGAAAATCTAGATAATTGTGTTTGAGAGCGGTCAAGCCCATATTCCGTCGGGTGCTTCGTTTCTACATGTCGTTTCAACGACCCATAGCCGTCGCCGGCTTGGAATTTGTAGGAAGCATTACAATGCTTGCATTTTGCACGCATTTCTCCCGACGGAAGTGTGACCTTCTCAAAATGTTTAGTAAAAATAGACGATTTTAAAGGAGGATTATCCCGAACCTTAGAAGTAATTGTATCGATACTTCCTTGCGTTTCGGGGATCGGAGGGCGTTGGGACTGAGCCTCGGTCTCATCATCGGTGGATTGAATTTGAAGGTTGGGATCCTCGTATGCAATTTCTTTTCTCCTTCGAGATCGAGATGATGAAGCTCCGTGACCTCCTTCCATTATCGTCGATGAAGAACGCGGAGAGAAGTTGAGAGTTAGAGAGTTGAGAATGAGAGATTGAGAGAAGAGAAGTTGTTTTGTGAGTGAAAATGATGAAATGAGCTCCCTATTTATAGAGTTCGGATCATAACGGTCACTAAATCCTATCCATCGATCAAAAAACGGTCAAATGATCTCATCCGTCAAAAAAAAAAACAAAAACAAAAACTCTCCAACAGCACTGAACCGGTGGTTAACCGCCGGTTCAGTGCCGTTGGAACCGGCGGTTTCACGATTTTCTGCAGCCAGAACCGAAACCGGCCTGGCATCCTGCCGGGCCGGTTTCGGTTCAGCCCGGCGAACCGGGTCAACGGGCCACTCGGCCCGTTGACCCGGGCCGGGTCCGGGCTAGACCCGGCCCGGGGTCGGGTCTAACCTAGAGTGACGGCGAGAGAGGACGCTTGTGCCTGCGAGATTAACACGAGCGTTAAGCGGATACATCAGAAGGAGTTTCAATGGAGCCCTCTCCAACGCTCAAGTCAAAAATTCTTCTAGGAGGGAGAAAGAGTGAGGAGAATAAGAGTATCAAAGTTTGCCAGGGAGAGAGAGAGAGAGTGAGAGATCCCCCTTACTTGGGTGCCTAACCACCTTATATACTTGATATCGGCCCTTCGAGTGCCTCCACGTCCCCGTAACTGCCTCTCTTACTCCCACGTTTAATGGTCCGTGGATGTTTGATAGCTGTCATCCTCCGAGGGATGCCCGTAACGGCCATCACGCACATTAAGTCTATTATTATATCATGCGTTACAAACCATAAGTACCTGCCGGCTTTCCTATTCTGGGGAGGAGATTCTCGAAACTGTCACCGTAAGTATTGAGTGTGCCATTATCATAGCCAAGGGTAAGCTTCTCCCGATCTATTTTCTCCTTCCTAAGCCGCTTTTTGGGCTCCACTCTCCCGAGCTAGTCTCGGGGACTCTCCTTCCCGGGTTGGTCTCGAGGACTCTCCTTCCCGAGTTGGTCTCCGGGACATTCTCCCGAGCTGGTCTCGGGGACTCTCCTTACTGAGCTAACCTTGGGTATCCCAGCACGACCAGTCATGCCACGCAATTCTCTTGCGCCATGTATTCACCTTGGCCTACTTGTCCTGATCACAAGTCCCCCCTTTAAGTCTAATTTAAGGAAGTTGGTTTAACTGATTGGACTTGTGGAGCGATGAGAGGGCGAAGTATATGTGAAGTGTACAATTACCATTTCTTATTTCTTAACGACTTTTCGGATCCTAGGAATCTAATCATTCGCCCCCGACCCGAAGCGGTCGATTGAATCGGTCCCATGAGTCCGATGCCCTCAAATGATGGCTATCAATCACCCATTAAGGGTGCATAGGGTGTATTAATGACGGGAGATTTTTCTTGCGAGCGAATTGCTGCCACGTGGCGGGATCCCCTCAACGCGCTCTTCCTTTGATGTGCTTAGTCAAGTCATATCAACCGGTGGCTATAATGAATTGTAATGCCTTGAGATTTGTGATTAACTCTCATCCACGCATCGTGCATCCATCTCTTTGTATCGTCGCCGCTCCTCCCTTATAAAAAGGGGGAACGGGGGTGTCCTTCCGCCTTCTTGCACCGCCGACCATCAGAACTCGTGACTTTTGCCTCCTCTAGCCAAAGCCCCTCCTTTTTGTGTAAGTCTCACCAGCCCTCCTCTCTTTCTTCCATCACCCACTTCTCTTCCTTAGGACTATGGGTAAGAGTGGAAAGGGATAGAAAGGGAAGAGCAGGAAGGAAGAATCTGAGGGGGAGTAAACTTATCGATCGGAGTGGTATGATGCCACATCCTCAAGGGTTAAACCCAGTGCCTTGAGAGCCGCCTGCGAAACCTATGGTATCCTGGCGGACTTCGAAGTTAGGGTTCCTATGCTCAACCAATCTCCTGTGGAACCTCCCTTAGGGTTTTATTTATTCTTTCTAGGTCAAGTAGAGTTTGGTCTTCATTTTCCAATCCTCCCTTTCTTTATGGCCATCTCTCAATATTTTGACATTCCCCTTCACCAAATGGCTCCAAACGCCTTTGCTCAGATAGGTAGGGCATTCATTTTATTCAAGTTGTTCGGGATACCCTTAACCCCCTATTTTTTTCATTATTTTTTCATTCCAAACCACACGTCCAGAGGGGCTATTAGTTTTACCGCTCGTTCCAGCCACAAATTCATAGGTGGCCTTCCTTCTTCCTACAAGGGATGGAAAAAGCACATCTTTTTCATCAAATTTTCATCGCAACCTTTTTGTCCGACTCACTGGCAATAAGACCTGCCTCCCCCTCCGGAACTGGGCTACTTCCAACAAGATTAGAGGTACCAGCGAGCCGGAAGCATCTTGGCCGGAATAGAGTTCCACGACTCTAACATTGTTCAATGTGAAGGGTTTCTATATCGGGTTGGGATTAGCTCCAAGGCCATCAGCCTTGGCCACGACCTCAGTAAGTATACTATTTTATTAAATGTCTGTTTATACTAACTGATGTTCTTTTGCTTTTATTTTGCAGAAGCCATCATGCTCGCCTGATCCATGGGCAAGCTTATCAAGTGGGAGCTTGCAGATGAGAAGGTGCTTACTCCTTCTCAAGCTCCCACGGGCCCATCGGTCGAGCCCGCTGAAGACTTTGAGAAGACCCAAACTTAGGAGCTTCCTGTCGCTGAGCCATCCACTGCCCAAGAGGTCGACCCCTCCCGCACCATCGCTAGGGCACAAGTGGATGAGGAACCACGGGCTCTGGTCCCTGCATCAGCACTAGAGTTGACTAGAGTGGTGAGCCCTCTATCTGTTGAGCGAAAATGACTCATCCTGCCTGCCGAGGAGGAGGAGGAGGAGGAGGATGAACCACGTGCACTCCATCTGAAGCCCACAGCCCCTCCGGTAGCTCCAAAGAGGAAAAACCGCTCGGCTCGAGCCCCCATCCACGTCCCCGAGGAATAGAAGGATGTCGTTCCTCTCTCCAAACGTCACAGGAGGATGATACTGACTGCCGCGAAGTCCGAGGTGAGGTTGGGCCATCCGCCGGGGAGTCTCACTCCCTTCCTCCCTCACCCGGGACTCTCAGTTCCCAGGGAAGCCCCAAGGGCAAGAGAGTTATGTTTGAAGAACCAGAATTTATGAGCGCCTGCCTATGCCGAAAGGTATAGGCGGCCGAGAAGGCGGCTACGTTTGGACCTCAACATATACAAATTAAGGAGTTGTCACAGGGGGGTTCATCGTTCAGAGGAGGTATCCTCAAGCATCAATGATAGCACCCCAGGTCCCTCCGTTGTATCCTTCGAGGAGACGCACCTTGTGACTCTCCCTGCCCGTCGCTTTGGAGCTACGTCCGGTATACCCTTTCCGAGGAGACAGGGAGTGATGAGGGAGCGAATCGAGGAGCACCTCACCTCCTTTAGGGTGTGACCTCGGCTAGAGTAAATCTCCAGTCTGTACGAGTCCCTCTTGAAGGTATAATTCCCTTCATCTTTTCTTATTATCTTTGTTTTCTAACTCTTACTGCTTGTGTTAGGCCACATATGAATGCCTCCTCCTGGGTTGTCGGATGCTTCCCGAGTAGGAGACTGAAGCACTGGGGCATCAGGTGGCTGAGCTAGAGGCGGAGGTTTATCGAGTCCGTAGGAAAGGCTAGATGCAGGTGGAGGTTACCAGAGACCTACGAGCCAAACTAGACCATTCCATGGACAATCTCTTAGCTTTAGAGTCATCTCTGCACAGTGCCCAACACCGGGAATGTCTTTTGTCAGAGAGAATGATAACCCTCTCGGCAGAAGTGAGCTAACTGACCTAGGAGAGGGGACGACTCTAGGTTCAGGAGACCAAACTGTTGAAAGATGTTCACCTCCTGGAGTCGTCGGCTGAGGCACTCAATGGCCGAATCAAGGAGCAGGCGGACCAGCTAGCTAAGAAGGAAACGGAGCTACAGGCCGCTGCTGCCTATGTATCGGAACAACAAGAGAGGCTCTCCCATGCTAAGTCATGCTTCTCGACAACTCAAGAGCAACTTGAGGAGGCGCTGGCAGCCCGAGACTAGGCATCAATCGAAGTGCCCTGGATGAAGGCTAATCGGGACCAAACCCTCTAAGAGCTGAAAGATTACAAAGCTAGTGAGGAATCCTGATAGTCGGAGGCAGAGGCTGCATTCAAAGTCAAATTCTTCCAATCTGAAGAGTTCGGCGACATTCTAGCCGGCCAAGTACTGAAGCGGCTCAAGCAGAGCTTCAATGGAGCTATCCAGCAGATCCAGCGAGCCAATATACTGAAGTCGGATGTTGATTTGGGCTTCCTTAGCGTTGGCCAAGCCTGGAAGGAGCTATCAGCGGAGGAGAAAGAGATGTAGTTTGTTTTTTGTTTTTTTTTGCCGAGAGGTTTCTCAGGTATCTATAATTGTAAACCTTGTGCCCTTGCCTGATTATCTGAATGGATTTATTTTGCTCTATGTGGCATACTTTGTATTTTGTTCATAATTTGGCTTGTGTATTATATCTCGTATTTTATCTTGCCTCATCACAACTTTTTATAAAGTTCTCTGAAATCGCAATTTGCTTTGCCTTACCAATGTCATATCCGCTCTTGCCTAGCACTGCCTCCTCGTTGATTATTCACCCTAAGCATGATAATTTCTTTTTACGCTAGGGGAAGTTAAGTCCTTGGTGTATCCTAACCACCATGTGCCGGTAATGATGGATCTTGATTTCTCCTGATTGGGTCGTCGTATCATCATGTTCACAACCCGGGTATCCTTAACTCCCCAAGATGATAGCACCCCGGGCTGCTCCCGGCTGGGCCTTCTCAGCGTCTCGGCCTGGTCTACCCGTCTTGGGCATACTTGGCATCACAAGATGGTAGGACCTTAGGCTGCTCTCTATCAGGCATCCTCGGCGCCTCAACTAGGTCTACACATCTTGGGCATTCTCGACGCCACAAGATGGTAGGAATTCGGGCTACTCCCGGTCGGACATCCTCCGCGCCTCGGCCAGGTCTACACATGTTGGGCATCCTCGACACCGCAAGATGGTAGGAATTCGGGCTACTCCTGGTCGGGTATCCTCAGTGTCTCGGCCAGGTCAACACATCTTGGACATCCTCGGCACCACAAGATGGTAGGAATTTGGGCTGCTCCCGGCCGAGCATCCTCGATGCCTCGGTCAGGTTTACACATCTTGGGCATCGTCGGCACCATAAGATGGAAAGAATTCGGGCTGCTTCCGATTGGGCATCCTCAGTGCCTCGGTCAGGTTTACACATCTTGGGCATCATTGACACCACAAGATGGTAGGAGCTCGGGATGCTCCCGGCCGGGCATCCTCGGCGCCTTATCCAGGTCTACACATCTTGGGTATTCTCGGCACCACAAGATGACAGGAACTCGGGTTGGTCCCGACCGGGCATCCTTAGTACCTCGGCCAGGTCTACAAATCTTAGGCATCCTCGACACCACAAGATGGTAGGAACTCAGGCTTTACACCTCCATTTGGATTTTGATGCGACATTTCTCATGTTCCTTTAATTGACAAAGCTCCAACAGAATACAAATTTGTTTACAAGCACACGTACTACACGACCGACTTACTGGGTGCAATAAGGTTGGAGGTGACTCGCATTCCATGGTCTCTCTAGTCTTTTGTCATAGGAATCTTGCAAATAATAACTGCCACCGCGAGTTTTTTGACGATCATGTAAGGTCTACTCCATTGAAGTTCAAGCTTCCCAACATCACCAACTGGATTGATCCTTTTCCACACCCAATCTCCGACCTGGAAAGTCCGGGGGATCACTCGATGGTTATAGACTTGTTGCATGCGTCGGCGATACGTAGCTAGTCGGGTGGCCGCTTTGTTACACACTTCCATCACCAAGTCTAGATCGAGTAGTCGCTCCTGGTCGTTATTCTCCTTGTTGTAGAGTTGTCGCCAGGTTGATTCGTCGCCTACTTCAACAGGGATTACCGCATCTACGTCATAGACCAGATTAAAAGGACTTTGTCCGGTCCCCTCTTTGGGAGTGGTACGATACGACCATAGGACACTTGGGAGATCTTCGACCCAACTGCCTCCGGCATGGTCTAACTTGTAGGATCGGTGTTGGTCGATAGAGGGGGGTGAATATCGACTCGAGCGTTTCGTCGGAATTTCATCAGAAAACTTTGTCTTTCTATCAAGGTTACTACGCAGTGAAAAATAAAGTAAAAGAAAGAAAGATACAAAATAAACACGCGGGATTTACTTGGTTCCCAAACCCCCAGGGTTAGTATATCCAAGGCCTAAGCACTCAATCGTGAGTCCACTAATGGTCTCCTTTCCGGACTTTTTGGAGGCAGAAAAACCTATCTTACAGTTTGATTTACAAGCAAAGATAGTAAATAAATATGACTCGTAAATAAAAAGCAAACAAAAAAAAAACTCGGCCAACTCTGGAAGTTCGAAGTGCAACGCACTTTCTCCTGGAGCCTCCTTGGTCGCGGCGTTTCGACTTGAGCACGTTTGCTTCGCACAGACTGCTTTAGCAGATGTGAAAGTTAATGTCCTGAGATGAGGGGTCGAACCCCTTTATATATAAGCTTCTCGGGTGCCTGAGGGCTCTTGGGCGCCTGTCACGTGTGGTCAAACTTCATCCGAACCACCGAAATCGCAGCAGGGATAAGACTAGCCGTTCCTAGACGCCTGGGATGGGCTGCCCCCAACTGGGGCGCCCAGCATACCTTGGGCGCCTGATTCAAGTCAGGCGCCCAGGATGTTCTTCCCAGGTTCCTTTTCTCTTACGTTTGCTCTCCTATCTTGCCTCCAACTCCAGGTACCTGCAAGACAACAAACACAAGACAAAAATACAAATAATTTTAGTCTTAACTTATTGGTTCTGACTTTGGATTTCACCCGAAACCTTAGGTCGAACCGACGCCTAATGTTCCCTTTCTCGGGGAGCGCGCCCTCATCTACTCCACACTGGAGAAGTTACTTTTGCCAACCGGAACCTCCGGTTGGACTTTTGCTCAGCCTTTGAGAACTTGAATCTTGAGACGTCCGACCTCGACCCGTCTCTACTTCTGTTCGGAATTCCTGCTCGACTAGAGCTTTTGCCAACCGGGACCTCCAGCTGGACTTTTGCTCGGCCTCCGAGAACTCGGATCTTGGGACGTCCGACCTCGACCCATCTCTACTTCTGTCCGCAATCCTCTCTCGGCAAAGACTCTGTTGCCCGATCCCCAACCAGGACTTAGTGCTTAGTCCCCCGGACCAAGACTTCGTGCCCAGCTTCACTAACTACGGCTTAGTCCACCTAGTTTCACTCACTAGGACCCAGCTTCACTCACTAGGATTTAGTTCACCTAGCTTCACTCACTAGGATTTCTTCCACCTAGCTTCCCTTGCTAGGACCCGACTTCACTCACTAGGGTTTCTTTCACCATAATCACTCCTTTGCTAGTCATCATAATTCTGACTAGACTTTCTCCAATCTTCAGGTAAATATAATCCCCAAACCTCAAGTCCGGTTTGATTTAATCCCTTGGTCAAACTGACCAACCATGGGTTGTATTCATTCTGCCAAACATCAGATCCTATTTAGTTTAACCCTTTGTCAACCTGATCAAAACTGGGTTTACCTTACCAAACATAAAGTCCTGTTTGGTTTAACCGTTGATCACTTTGACCACCCTTAATATATGATCTAACATATATTGTTACTAACTTTAGTATATTGTTAAACATCGAAACCCTAGAGGATGACTGTTCATCACTGATGCATTTTGTACTAACAGTCTCCCCCTTTTTGATGTTTGATAATATCTTAAGTTAGGTTATGTCGAATGGTTCTAGGTTTAACACTTGGGAGAAAATAAAAAATCTAACTTAAGCCTCTCTCCCCCTTTGTCATACATCAAACGGAAATAAAAAAATTGCACCAACAATAAGATTTTTAAAAAAAATTAACTTAAGTCTCTCTCTAATTTTTAAGATAATCTCTCTCCTTTTGAAAATACTTAAGTACTTGTTCTATAAAGTATTCTAAAAAGCATTCTAAAAAGTACTTAAGTATTTTCAACTCTTACCCTCTTTTTTGAGAAAAACTAAGTACTTGTTCTATAAAGTATTCTAAAAAGTACTAAGTACTTAAATTAATACTGCACCAATAATATGTGATCATATATATATATATATATATTAAAAAAAATTTGAACTTCCCTAAGTCTTGACTCTATATTAGGAATCTTGTTGACCACAAAAAAATTCCTATGTGGCTTAGGAATTTTCCAAAAGTGAATATTTTCAGTGGAATCTAGTTTTGAAAAATAATAATTTTCTGTTGGTGTCGGAAGCACCAAAGTCGAACCTATGTTTTGATAATGGCAAAGGGTTCAGAAGTTAAGATTTGGTTGTGATCTAACAAGCTTATTAAGTGTGCAGGAAAGTCCTAGGTACACTAGGCACTAAGTCCTGGTTCTATGAATTGGGCACTAAGTCCTGGCCGCGAGCTGGGCTACTTAGTCCTGACATAAGATTGGGCAGGAAGACCTGGTTGAGGACTAGGCACCGAAGACCTGGTGAGTGAAGCTGGGCACTAAGACCTGGTCGAGGACTGGGCACCGAAGACTTGGTGAGTGAAGCTGGGCACGAAGACCTGAATGCGGATTGGGCACGAAGACCTGGTGAGTGAAGCTGGATAAAAGTCCAACTGGAGGAGCTGGTTGGCAAAAAGGTAAATTCTCCTGAGAAGAGTAGGTGAGAACGCGTTCCCCGTAGGAGGGAATATTAGGCGTTGGTTCGACCTAGGGTTCGATTTGGGAGACCCAAAGTCAGAACCAAGACAGCTCAGGCTGTAAATAATGCTCTAAACTTATCATTTGTATGCTTTGTATGTCTTTGGAACTAACCCTGGTTGCAGGAACAAATGGAAGGAGTTTCTGCACTCAGGTGCCTCAATGGAGTGAGGTGCCCTAGCTGGGCTAGGCGCCTGTATTGAGACAGGCGCCCCAGTGAAGGGTTCAACAGAGCATTCGAAGCGAACTGCCACGCAAGCCTCTGGACCAAGTCAAGCTAGGTGCCTCTGTTAACACAGGCGCCCCAGTCAGCTCAGGCGCCCCAGTTGAAGGGATAAGGCCGAGTCTACGGATTGGGTTTCTCCCAGGATAGGTCACGTGTCAGGCGCCCCCTTCAACACAGGCGCCCCACTGACCACTATAAAAGGGGGTTCACCCCCAAGGCTTCCGAAGAACTTGCTAATCTCGCTCTCAACACTTTCATTCAAGCACTACGCTCCGACAAGCTCCGTACTCGTGATTTAAGTGCCGACTATGACCCGCTACTCCGAACTTCCAACCTCTCCGGTCGTCGGTAAAAGTTTTTAAGTGTTGTAATTTCATTTTCAGCTCTATATTTGTACTCCAACTTGTAAACTCTTTTCGAATATAGAATTGCCTATCGTAAACGGTCAATGACCGTGGGCCTTGGAGTAGGAGCCGACCGCGACTCCGAACCAAGTAAAAAGAAATCGTGTTAGCGATTGATTTTTTATTTTCCACTGTGCAATTACTCTTCGCTTTCCGAAAATATTTCCGATCGATATTCACCCCCCCTCTATTGATTCAATCCGATCCCACAAGTGGTATCAGAGCGGGTGGCTCAAACTTGGTGCAACCACCAGTTTGAGAATTTTTTTCGGATTTACGATTTTTTTTTCTTTCGCTCGAAATTTCTCATTAATATAGGTTGGTGCAACACCACTCGATCTTTTTTTTCACTATAAAAATTCTTCTCGCACTACTAATCCAAGACTGAGTCTTGGAACAAGTTTTTTAAAATTCTTTTTCAGAAAATTTTAAATGACCATGCAAGAGGGATACAGCACCGCCAGACCCCCTCTTTTCAGTGGAGAAGATTTCTCCTACTGGAAAAGCAGGATGGAAGTCCACCTGAAAACTCAGGTGGACATGTGGATAATTATCCAATCTGGGTTGGAAATTCCTAAAAATGCACAAGGCGTGGTGCAACACTATACCGAGTGGGATGACCCACTGAAGAAGAAAATTGAGGCCGACGCAAAGGCAACCCAAACTTTGCAATGCGACTTAACTAAAGAGGAGCTGAACCAGGTAGGACCCTTCAACAGCGCGAAGGAGCTTTGGAACAAGCTGATCGAGCTGCACGAAGGTACTTCTGACACGAGGATCAGCAAAAGAGATCTGTTGCTTAACAGACTCTACACAATCAAGATGCACGACGGTGAGACTGTAACCCAACTCCACGCCAGAATTCAGGAGCTAATGAACGAACTGTACACGATAAATCACAAGGTTGAAAACCGTGACCTGATAAGGTATACTTTAAATTCATTTCCTAGAAACTCACTGTGGGCGTCTATGGTTGATGCCTACAATGTTTCAAGGAATTTATCTGAAATTAAGCTAGATGAGCTATTTTCTGAATTAGAACTGCACGAACAGACTAACACTACCTTGATCGAGAAAGGTATAACTTTTGTTGCAGGAAAATCTCAAGGAAAAGCTCCCAAAAAGAAGCCTCAACCAGCACCCGAGTCCGACTCAGACTTAGAATCAGAAGATAGTGAAGGGGATCGACCCAAGTTGGTTTGGCTAGCTCGGGATTACTACAAAGAACTAATGTACCAAACAAGCAAGAAGAAATCAAGCCGAAGAAAGGAAGATCTAGCAGAACCTTCAACGAGCTCGAAGAGAAAGACCAACGTTACTTGCTACGAATGCAACAAAAAGGGACACTTCAGGTTAGAGTGCCCCAACCTGAAGGAAACTAAGAAGGCTTGTAGAAAGAAGGCTCTTCAAGCCACTTGGGACGAATCATCTTCCGAAGAAGAAGAAGAAGTCCCGCACGCGAATCTATTCGCCCTAACCACCTCAGAAGACGTCGACTCCGGATCAGAATTGGAACCAGACGACGGAAGACTCACAATCTCGGAGAACGGGCAAATCACTATAAGAGGTTACTCAAAATATGAATTGTCAAAATTAATTTCTTACTTGTCTCGTAACTTGCCGAAAGCCAAAATTCGGGTTGAGTCCCTCCGACAGGAAGTAAAACTCCTGAAAGAGAAGTCAACTCGAGGTCCTTGACCGAGCAAATTCAGGAAGGAAACTCAACTCAAGTTCAAAAACTTGAGGAAGAGAATTCCACCGTGAAAACTCAAGTCAAGGAGCTCAGAGTTGCCTTGGAATGGTTTACTTCAGGTTCCAAGGGTCTTGACATGATCCTTGGAAAGCAGAAGTTCATACTCAATCGATCCGGACTCGGTTATCGAACCAAGTCAAGACAACATGCATATTATTCTGTATTGAACCAACCTAGAACCCGAGTCCAAGCATGGGTCCCCAAGCTCTATTTAAACAAAAAAGCTGGACCAAACCAGTATTGGATCCCCAAGGACAAGATTCACATCTTGCCTAACCCTTATCGAGGCTATAGTCCAGGGGGAGCCAATATAAAAACCATATTTATAGTTAAATAATTTTACTGAATTGCTTGCTTGCTTGCTTGTCTATTTTCTTTCTGCAATTTTTTTCATGCTTAGACTTAGGACTGGTGAGATTAAGGATGAAAGACTTAATTGAAATTTGAACAACATAGTATTGGGTGGAGGTGAGATGATAGTACATTAGGGAAGTCTTTGTAGTGGTACTAGCCGAAGCTACCGATCCAAGACCCAAACTAGTTAGACCAAAATCTTTCAAGAAGTAACTTGAGGATGAATTTTCAGTAAAAGGCTTTGTGAAAGGGTTGATGCTCCAATAAGGCTATGGCCAAAGAAGACCTTGTGCCTCGCCAAGACCTGGAAGCCAATTACTGAAAATCAAATTCAATTGACTACTTGTTAAATTTGAATCTAACACAAATTTCAATTAATCTTAGATTCAACACATTTTTCAAAGTCAATAAACTTAACCTTATAAATTTTTCAAAATTAATTTATTGTCTTTAAAATTAATCATGTTTTTCAAAATTAAAATATTTATTTTTGAAAACCTGTCTCACAAAACCCATAAGGTTAACATGTTTGATAACACTAGATTGGGTAAGACAGACTAGGCTGTGAAATTCAATTCAAGCTATTCCAAATCAACAAATACTTTATGTGTAGGAACATCAAGATTTGGACCAGTGGATGTTGGATAGCGGATGCTCCAGACACATGACTGGAGATAAATTGAAATTCACCAAAATCAAGTTCAAGAACCTAGACTCAGTAGCATTTGGCAACAATGCTACACTCAAAGTAATTGGGTCAGGTAACATTGAACTTAAATATGATTTTGTTATTAAGAAAGTACTCTTGGTTGAAAATTTTAAGTTCAATTTGCTTAGTATTAGTCAGCTCTGTGATATTGGTTACATAGTTACTTTCACCAACTCGGACTGCCTGATTAGGAACCTCTAAGATTCAGAAATAATGCTTAAGGGTACTAGGAAAAACAACGTTTAGACTATTAATCTACCCTTAATACCAAAATGCTTCTTGACTCAATTAAAAGAATCTAACCTTTGGCATAGGAGATTAGGTCACACTTATGTTAAACTAATTGCTAAAATTACACAACTTGGTTTAATTAAAGGTGTACCAAAAATCAAGAATTTTGAAAACACAATCTGTAATTCATGTAAACAAGGTAAACAAACTAAGTCTACTCATAAAACAATTCAATCAGACTTAACCCAAACCACACTTGAGCTCCTACACCTTGACCTATTTGATTCACATGGAGCCAAGTCACTAAGCGGGAATCAATACTGCTTAGTAATTATCAATGATTACTCTAGATTTACCTGGGTTAGGTTCCTGAAAACTAAGGATGAAACCTTGAATCTATTTATCGACTTATGCAAAATAATTGAAAACTAAAATGACACTAAGATTAAGAGACTTAGGAGTGATCACAGGGGAGAGTTTGAAAATCAAAGGTTTGAGGAATTCTGCAAAATCAATGGGTATATTCATGAGTTTTCCTGTCCTAGAACCTCCCAACAAAATGGGATAGTGGAGAGAAAAAATAGAACCCTTCAGGAAGCTGCTAGGACCATGTTGAATGAATATAACCTAGCTAACCAATTTTGGGCAGAAGTAGTAAGTACGACATGCTACATCCAAAATAGGGTCCTAATTAACAAAAGGCATAATAAAATCCCTTATGAACTATATTATCATAGAATGCCTAACCTACAATACCTAAGGGTCTTTGGGTGCAAAGTTCATATCCTGAACACTAAGGACTACCTAGGTAAGTTTCAATCTAAGTCAACCGCAGGGACCTTCTTAGGATATTCAACAACTAGTAGGGCCTATAGAGTTTACAATTAATAAACAAATTCACAAAATTGAAGAAACTACTAACTTAATTTTTGATGAGGTAATTGAACCAAAAACTGATAATCAAAACTTAAACCAATCAAATATTGATCAGGAAGACAGTGAACCAACAATTCAACCATCAATTGAACCATTGATTGAACCTCTAAATGAACTAATCCTTGAACCAATTATTGCGGTATCAACTGAACCAATAACTGAACCGACCCAAGTAGTTGAACCAAACACTGAACCGAACCGTCCAGCCGGACCTGAGGCTGAACCTAATTCTAGAAGAACCAAGAAACCCAGACTCAATCACCCTTCTGATCAAATTATGGGTGATCCAACCTTAGGAGTCAGAACTAGGTCTTCCAATAGAAATCTTAATCAGATCGCATTAATTTCAAAAATTGAACCTAAGACTATAGAGGAAGCCCTACCTGACTGGATCATAGCTATGTAGGAGGAGTTAGCCCAATTTGAAAGAAACCAAGTCTGGGAACTAGTATCTAAGCCTGAGGGCAAATCTATTATAGATACTAAATGGGTGTTTAGAAACAAACTAAATGATCAAGGGGAAATTGTTAGAAATAAAGCCCGCCTAGTAGCTAAAGGGTTTAGTCAGGTCGAAGGGTTAGTTTATGATGAAACCTATGCCCCAGTAGCCAGACTTGAGTCAATTAGAATGTTGTTAGCCTTTGCAACCCATAGAGGGTTTAAGCTATATCAGATGGATGTCAAGTCTGCCTTTTTAAATGGGTTTATTAAAGAAGAAGTTTATATAGGACAACCCCCAGGATTTGAGGACCTAGAAAAACCTGACTATGTTTTTAAACTTAGAAAAACACTTTATGGGTTGAAACAAGCACCTAGGGCATGATATGAACGGTTATCAACCTATCTAATTTCTAAGAAATTTAACCAAGGTCAAATTGACTCCACACTTTTTGTTAAAATCTTAGAAAAAAATATTTTTATTGCACAAATTTATGTTGATGATATAATTTTTGGATCCACCAACTCTAACTTTCTTAACGAATTTCTAAAAATAATGGAAAGTGAATTCGAAATGAGCTTGGTAGGTGAGCTCAACTTTTTCTTAGGATTACAAATTAAATAGACTAAAGATGATAATTATGTTCACCAATCCAAGTATGCTAAAGAGTTAATAAAGATATTCAAAATGGATAATTCCAAAAGCTTAAGTACCCTTATGACTACAAATGTCAAAATTGATAATGACCCTGAAGGTAAGCTTGTAGATCTTAAGTTATACCGAAGCATGATTGGTAGTCTACTTTACTTAACCGCTAGTAGACTTGATATCTTATTTTCTATAGGAATGTGTTCTAGGTACCAAACTTGTGCTAAGGAATCCCAATTAGCAGCCCTAAAAAGAGTACTTAGGTACATTAAGGGTACCCTAAGTGTAGGGATTTGGTATCGTAGGAATTCAACTTTTGAATTATTAGGATATTCTGACTCTGACTATGTTGGGTGCAAATTAGATAGAAAGAGTACAAGTGAAAGTTGCCAATTATTAGGATATAGCCTAGTCAGTTGGTGTAGTATAAAGCAACACTACGTAGCCTTGTCCACAATCGAAGCAGAATATGTTGCCCTAGGAGAGTGTGTAGCACAACTTTTATGGATGATGCACACTCTTAAGGACTTCCAACTTGACTACACCCAAACCCAAGTCTTTATTGATAACATTAGTTTAATCAACTTGACTAAGAATCCGATTCAACATTCTCGAACAAAACATATAGAAGTCAAACATCATTTTGTAAAAGATCATGTAGCCAGGGGAGAAATAATACTTAAGCATGTGGACTCAAAATCCAACTTAGCTGACATCTTTACCAAACCCTTACCTGAGTCTGAGTTTAGCTCACTAAGAAGGCAGTTAGGGTTGTGCTTAGTAGAATAGGACTATTATATATTGTTTTCTTAAAAATTTTCCTATTTTTTTTAGAAAATTAGCAATTTGAAAAATCATTTTTTTTATGTTTTTGAAAGTTAAAATGATTTTTCGACTTAGTTTTTTTTATATAAAAACTACCCCTTCAAAACTAGGATTTTTGCGCAAATGAACTTAGCTTAGGCCCTAACTCTAGAACTACATGCACCTATAGATCTAAAAGCCAGCATCTCGCAAGCACCTTAGGATACTTTTGGTTGATAACCTAGATTGAGTTAAGATGCTTAGGTCTATGCCTTGATTCAAGATGCTTTAAGTCAGCGCATCTGCAGTAATTGGGGCAATAAATACAAGTTGAACAACAATCAGGTTAAGTGTCAAGCTTAGAAACTCTAACTTGATCAGATCACTTAATTTGACTAACTCTAGTGAAAGCTAATATTTTATAACAGTTAGTAAGTAGCTAACTGGGTTAGACAGGACCCGAACAAGATCGATTTAATTTGGGTTGGTCCATTTTTCTTGCTTGAAATCATTAGAGTTGGTTCAATACAGAATTACAAATTGTTTGACTAGCTCTACTTTACTTGCAATAAGTGTTATCAATTTTTTTTGATATATGGCAAAGGGGGAGAGAAACAAAAGAAAGAAGGAAAATTTTTCAATTTTTCAAATTCGTTAAAATTTCCATCTCTTGTTCAAAAAGTATGCTCAGTTTTTAAGTACTTCAAATATTTTTCTAAGTATTTTTGAGTGCCTTAAAAATGTTTTCAAATTTTTCTAAGTATTTCTAGGTGCTTTCAAAATACTTCGAAAAGGTTTCAAAAATTTCTAAGTGTATTTCTAAGGAAAATTTCTCTTAGAAAACAAAATTTGCCTGAGCTAAATTTTTTTTCTAAAAACCTTTTGGCAAATGGTGCTAAGTAAAATTTTCTTAGTAAACAAATTTTGTTTAACAAATAATGGTTAAAGATTTTTTGGTGAAAATGTTGTTAAGCAAACTCTTTCTAAGTTTGGAAAATTTTTCCCAAGTTCTCAAAATTGAAACTTTTTATGGGAAATCAATTTTCAAAATTTGTCTTGCCTAAGTAAACTTTTTCAAAAGTTTTTAAGTACAAGGTATTAGGCTTACAAAATCTTTTCAAAAATTGTCTAAGTGTTGAAAAGTTCTTGAGTGCTTTTTGCTCGTCTTTGAAAAATCTTTAGTCAAAAACTTAAAGCTTTTTGCTAAATTTTGAAAAACACTTAGCACTTAGAAAGTTTTACAAAAACCTGCATGACATTGAAAATTTCAGGGGGAGAACCTTTTCAGGGGGAGATAAATGAATTTATTTACTTACTGTTGTTAGATTGCTATAATATGTTGTTTTAACTTAACTTTTTGATCCGTGTTACCATAAATCAAAAAGGGGGAGATTGTTGGTGCCGGAAGCACCAAAGTCGAACCTATGTTTTGATAGTGGCAAATGGTTCAGAAGTTAAGATTTGGTTATGATCTAATAAGCTTATTTAGTGTGCAGGAAAGTCCTAGGTACACTAGGCACTAAGTCCTGGTTCTATGAATTGGGCACTATGTCCTGGCCGTGGGCTGGGCAACTAAGTCCTGACGTAAGGTTGGGCACGAAGACCTGGTCGAGGACTGAGCACCGTGTTGGTGCTTGGATGGCTAGAGAGGGGGGGGGGGTGAATGTAGCCTGACACCAAATCTTTAGCTTTTTTAGGTTTTCTGCACTTGAAGGTTAACAACAGTGGAAGCAAGCAAGTAGGAAACAGAAATGCAGAAATAAAAGAATACCAAAAACCCTAACACGAGGATACACAAGGTTCGGGGATAACATGCCCCTACTCCTTGGCGTGCCCGTAAGGTGGGCGATCCCTTGATCGTCGGCAGATCAAGCCCCAGAAAATTCGAATATCAAATCCTCCTTCTCGGTGGAGAAACCTCTCCACAGCAGTTTCAACAAAGTAAAGAAATTAATGACAGTGAAACCCAAGAAGGCTTACATAGCACTCAGACAGAAGGAACACAAGAACTCTACACCGAGCTCCACCCAGCACAAACCTCACGCAAGAACTCCCTGCTCTTCGTGTCTGGTTGCTGATGGACTCGCCAAGCTCTCTGCCTCTTCCAAGCGCTCAAGTTTGCAGTGTCTCAACGAATTGCTTCAAGGATCAGAATGATTTGCAAGAGTTCGCTTGAAGCTTCAGAGTGATTGCTAAAGGGATGAAGAGTTGTCGCAAGAGCAGAAGTATATCCTTCTCTTCTTCCCAGCCAACACTTAACCTGCTGCCCATCGCCAGGTCACCAGACGCTCCTCTGCAGCTCACCAGCTGCTCATCTACAATAGCCCCAGCTACCACTGATCTCTCCTGGACTCTCTAAATCCTCTCCAGTCGATCCCCAGGTCAGCTTCTCAGCCGTTGCCAGCTCGCGCCAAAAGACGTTGTATCCTGCGAAAGGAAAACTACCAAACCTGATGCAGCAAAAGTGTAACGACCCAGAAAATCTCCTCAATATTTTCTTTAAAATATTGATCATGTCTAGATAGTTTTGAAGAAATTTAGAGATATTAGTATGAACCTTAGCCTAGAAACCCATGGTTTTCTCATTTAAATTGAGAAACTAAGTACTAATGGGTCTTATATGGACTTTCTAGTACCATGATTATTGATGGATTTTAGGTAGAATTTAATATAAAAATAAATGGATTTTAATGGGAAATATTAACATAATTATGGGGGAATTTTTAAGGAATTTTCGAAATAATAGAAAATAAAATAAAAATAAAATAGAAAATTAGTGCATGCACCAAGGATTAAACCTTGGACCTCTAGTACAACCATGCATGCTCTAACCAATTCACCTAGCAAGGGAGTGCTATGAGGGAATGAAATGGATTTTTGTTAAGGCTTGGGAAGAAGGAGGAGCCATCAAGGGAAGAGACACCATGACTCTTCACTTACCCCCCTTAATGTGGATTAAAAGCATAAGAGGGGAAGTTACCTTTCTCTTCTCTCATTCCATCAATTCATTTTCTTCTCCTCTTCTTCTTCCTCCCCTCCTAGCCGAAACCCCCCAAGCCCCATTTCCCTTGGAAAAACTCCACAAGGAGACTCCCTTTTGAAGATCTAGGTTCTCTTCCAAGGCTACAAGGGCAAGGAGAGTTCAAGTGTCAAAGAGATTTCCAATTTCCTTCTCTTTTAAGATCTAAAAACCAAAGATAACTCAAGGTAAGACCCTTCTCACCTATGGTATGATTGTTCTTGATGCTTAACAAGATTTAGATGTTCGTTTAAGATTTAAGTTGGAAAAAAAACCATGAAGTGGAGCCTAGGGTTTCGGCCAAGGCTATTGCTTGGGCTTAGGGATGATGTAAATTTTCTTTTGTGCTCTTAAATGTTTCATGATGTTATGTAAGGCATAGATTATGATCTAGGAAAATTTTTGGTGCCCTAAAACCCATCTAAGGTTTCAGCCACATCAAGGTAAAAAGGGCTAGGGTAAACTCCAATCTTTCCAAGTATGATTAATATGTTTCCTATGGTATATTATGAGTAATAATGGTAATTATATGAATTTTCCTATGGGCTTGTCACCCTCCTAGGGTTTCGGCCAACCCATGTTTAGGCCTAGGACTTAAGGTTAAGTCCAATCAAGGGTTCAAATGATTTTTCCATGGCATGATATGTGAGGTATGAGATGTTAATTATGACCTAAGCAAATTTTTCATGGACCCATGACCCCTTAGGGTTTCGGCCAAGACCCAAACCTAGGGTTTGGTTTGGGTTAAGATCTCAAGAATGTATGTTTATAAGTTACCATGATGATAGTAGGTAGTTAAGCATGAGGTAAGGACCTTTATGTACAAAAATCTTTGTTTATGTGTTATATCACATGATTATGTATGTTAGATTTTATGTTATGCTTCACCCATGAATATTTTGATCATATACCAAGAATATATGTAATTGAGGTAGGAATATGTTATGATAATTAGAATGATGCATGTATGTTGATAAATGATTATAATAGATTTATGGTTTATGAAGGTATATGCATGTTTTAGAATGAATGTCATGAACCCTAGTAGTATACGTCCTATTTATATGTGGCCTATCATCCATGCTTTATGATGAATACTAGGATTATGTATGCTAGATGAAATGTATCATGTCTGAAGTGCATGTTTATTTATGTATCAAGATCATGCAAGCTTTATGAAACAAGGTAATGTTTATGACTAGAAACATGATTATGCATGTATGTCCTATTTTATGAATAAAGAATGATAAGTATGAATGAAGATGATGGTTATGCCTTAAGTATGAATGATAAGTATGAATGATGAAGGCATAACGATGATATGAAATAAGTATGAATGATAAGTATGAATGACAAGTATGAATGATGAAGCATGCATAGTTATTTTATTTTATGAATGGGTCTTGTACCGGACCGAAGTAAGGGTCCAAGGGATGGGCACCTTAAGAATGCCTCGGTTCTGGACTACCGAAGCTGTTCACGGTTCTGGCACTACCGAAGCTGTGCAACAGGGATGTGTACCTTAAGAACGCACCGGTTCTGGGACTACTGACTATGCTGTCCTTACCCTAGTAGGTCGAGGCTAGCTACCTCGTATTTACTTAGGTATGCGCGCTTATGATGTATGTATGTGGTACAAGCCGGGGACCCCAATGATGTTATGTTTATGCTAAGCATTTAAAAGTATGATTTTGAAACTAAGCATCCTTATGTAATAAATGCATTTGACTCATGCATACATCCATGTTATGCATCGCGCCAGGGTAAGTATGTTTTATGCTTATGCTTATGCTTATATCTTATGCTATGATAAGTATGTTTCATGTTCATGTATGCTAAGAATTATGCCATGTATAAGTATGTTTCATGTTCATGTATGCTAAGAATTATGCCATGTATAAGTATGTTTCATGTTCATGTATGCTTAGAATTATGCCATGTATAAGTATGTCTCATGTTTATGTATGCTAAGAATTATGCCATGTATAAGTATGTTTCATGTTCATGTATGCTAAGAATTATGCCATGTATAAGTATGTTTCATGTTCATGTATGCTAAGAATTATGCCATGTATAAGTATGTCTCATGTTCATGTATGTTAAGACTTATGTCATGCTAAGTATGTTGTAGATCTATGGTTATGTTAGGAATCATGCTATGTAGTTGTTCATATGCTTATGACTTATGCCATGACTATGCTTATGTTTATGTTCAGAGTTATGTTATATCAGATATTTGATATGTTATGTTTAAGTGACGTATGATTTTAGTGAGTAGGAAAGGGTCTTACTAAGCCTGTGTGCTTATAGTCTTATCTTCCTCGTACCGCAGATCAAGCAAGAGGTTACTAAGGGAAGTAGCAGGAGAGGCAAAAGCATGTGTGTGTGTGGCGGTGACTTGGCAAAGGATTCCTCTTATTTACACATATCGCATGTCTTGGGTTTTGGAAATGCCTCCTTAGATTTTATGTTATGTTTAAAATGGTTATGCCTAGTGAATGACTTAAGACTCATGATGCTATGTTTACGGATAAGTTACTTGCTACTTATGATGATGATGAATAAGTTATGGAACGGTTAGGTTATGATGCTATGCATGTAAGTTTATGAATGACAAGTTCAGGCATGTATAGATGTTTCATGTATTAGTTGCATGGTTAAAAGCATGTTTAGAAGAAAAAAATGATTCCGCTGCATTAAGATGTTCTATAAGTCCATGTATGTTAAGCGTAACGACGCCTTTCTCGCCACACCATAAGATGGGGGGGGGGGAAAGGCTGGCGTTACAGGTTGGTATCAGAACCAGTTGCCATCTCACTACACACACATCAAGCCTCCTTCCTGCCGCTTCCAAGTAAGTACCTCTATGCATATCTTATGATAGTAAGTACTTTTAGGATACCTTATGTTCTTTAAATAAGCAAGTATGGATGATATGTTATGCTTCTAGAATATGCAAGTATGAATGATACCTTATGACAGATGATGGAATGTACTTGTAAGATATGTGAAAATGAATGATATTTTTATTTTTATTTATTTATAAAAAAAAAGAAAAATTAAATAATTTAGAATTTAATATGGGGGTAGGAATAACAATAACTTATATTATCTATACTTGTCCTTTATGAAGGAAAGCATGGCTAGAAGATAGAGTAACAGACTTAATGAGACTGCTCCCTCGCCTGACCTGATGCAATTAGTGACCCAACTTCAGCGTCAAGTCACTGAGCAACAGCAAACCATTAATACCCTGATGAATCAGCAAGAAAATTCTACCACTCCACCGGTGAACCATACGGCTATACCCGTCGCGCCCACGGTTGCGCAAACCCCTCCGATGGGCCCGACCACTGTGGCACGACAAGAAGCTTATCTGATCCAGTGGTTAAGGCTGAAACCGGAGAATTTCTCGGGTGCTGGCGAACCATGGGACACCCAAGCATGGTTCAAGACAGTGAAAAGTACAATGGAGCTGCTGGACTGGCCTGAACATGAGAAGATCAAGTGTGCATCATTCTACCTTTCTGGAGATGCCAGAATGTGGTGGGAAAGGGTCAAGGCCAAGAGACAGGTGAACCAGATGGCGTGGTCAGATTTTGAATCAGAATTCTTCGAAGAATTCTTCGACATGCGGGTCACCAATAAGCACTACGACGAGTTCACGAAATTTCGACAGGGCAACCTCTCAGTCAACGAAGCCATGAAGAAATTTAATCGACTGGCTCGCCTATGCCCTGAGCTGGTTCGCACTGAGAAGGAGAGGGTTCGATTTATGTTAAAGATGTTGCGACCCGAAATAGCTCTGAACGTGACTGGCGGAGTTAACAGACCGCAGACCGCTGAGGAGCTGTTTAGTAGTGCCCTACTCACCGAGCATTACCTGAACAATATCAATCAGCAAAGGAAGGCATTAAATGAAAGTAAGAATTAAGTTCACTCCGGGATTCTCGATTCTTCATTTTTCATTATCCCTAATGTTCCTCCCTTCCATTATCACCCAGGAGGTCAGAAACCTCAGAGTACCAACGCTAATTGGAAAGGAAACCAGGGTGGTAAACGACAGCCATGGGACAACCCCCAAGGGGGCCCAGCAAATAAACAGTCCAGGTTTTCCTTGTGCGCTACATGCGGGAAAATGCATCCCGGAAAATGCCGCAAAGGTACGAACCGGTGTTTCATTTGCGGGGTGGAAGGGCACATAGCCTCTTACTGTCCTACCAAGAACCAGGCACCTCCCCAACAGCTTGTTCCGTACCAGGGTGCACCAGCGAAACTACATTATATGCAAGCTGAGCTGGAAGGTACCCCGATGAGCCAAGGGAGATTGGAGGCCCCACCAACTATGGCGGATGCCAGGGTTTTCTCTATTACTAAGGAGGATGCCGCGAATGCTTCAACGGTTGTCACAGGTGAGATACTTATTTACAGTCAGTATGCTACTGTATTATTTGATACTGGGGCAACACACTCGTTCATCTCTATGTTCTACACTAAGAAGATAGATATGTCTCCACAAGTTTTAGACTGCAAGTTCTTGACAACCCTACCTTCGGGAGAAATAATAACATCCACTCACGTGCTGCGTGCTGTGCCAGTCGGAATCGCAGGAAGAGAACTCTACTGCGATCTGATAGTACTCGACATGCAGGATTATGATGTTATAATGGGAATGAATTTTCTGAGCAAATACGGCGCTTCTGTCGAGTGCCGTAAACGAAAGGTGGTCTTTCAACTTGAGGCCGATTCTATGTTCGAATTTATCGGAGAGCCGAGAAAAAGAACCAGGAAATTTTTATCGACTCTCAAGGCACAGAAGATGATAGACAAGGGATACACTGGATTCTAGCACATGTGGTTGACGTAAGTCAAACCAAGGACCAGAAGCTAGAAGATGTTAGGGTTGTTTGTAATTATCCAGAGGTATTCCCAGATGAATTACCAGGATTAGCTCCTGATAGAGAAGTGAAATCCGAGATCGAATTGGTTTCTGGTACTAACCCGTTCCCCAAGGCACCTTACCGTATGGCAAGGTCAACGGTTCGAGAAAGCTACCTGGGAACGCGAGGATGAGATGAGACACAAGTACTCGAAGTTATTCTAAGTTCGAGGACGAACTTTCACGAGGTATGGGGGATTGTAACGACCCAGAAAATCTCCTCAATATTTTCTTTAAAATATTGATCATGTCTAGATAGTTTTGAAGAAATTTAGAGATATTAGTATGAACCTTAGCCTAGAAACCCATGGTTTTCTCATTTAAATTGAGAAACTAAGTACTAATGGGCCTTATATGGGCTTTCTAGTACCATGATTATTGGTGGATTTTAGGTAGAATTTAATATAAAAATAAATGGATTTTAATGGGAAATATTAACATAATTATGGGGGAATTTTTAAGGAATTTTCGAAACAATAGAAAATAAAATAAAAATAAAATAGAAAATTAGTGCATGCACCAAGGATTGAACATTGGACCTTTAGTACAACCATGCATGCTCTAACCAATTCACCTAGCAAGGGAGTGCTATGAGGGAATGAAATGAATTTTTGTTAAGGCTTGGGAAGAAGGAGGAGCCATCAAGGGAAGAGACACCATGACTCTTCACTTACCCCCCTTAATGTGGATTAAAAGCATAAGAGGGGAAGTTACCTTTCTCTTCTCTCATTCCATCAATTCATTTTCTTCTCCTCTTCTTCTTCCTCCCCTCCTAGCCGAAACCCCCCAAGCCCCATTTCCCTTGGAAAAACTCCACAAGGAGACTCCCTTTTGAAGATCTAGGTTCTCTTCCAAGGCTACAAGGGCAAGGAGAGTTCAAGTGTCAAAGAGATTTCCAATTTCCTTCTCTTTTAAGGTCTAAAAACCAAAGATAACTCAAGGTAAGAACCTTCTCACCTGTGGTATGATTGTTCTTGATGCTTAACAAGATTTAGATGTTCGTTTAAGATTTAAGTTGGAAAAAAAACCATGAAGTGGAGCCTAGGGTTTCGGCCAAGGCTATTGCTTGGGCTTAGGGATGATGTAAAGTTTCTTTTGTGCTCTTAAATGTTTCATGATGTTATGTAAGGCATAGATTATGATCTAGGGAAATTTTTGGTGCCCTAAAACCCATCTAAGATTTCGGCCACATCAAGGTAAAAAGGGCTAGGGTAAACTCCAATCTTTCCAAGTATGATTAATATGTTTCCTATGGTATATTATGAGTAATAATGGTAATTATATGAATTTTCCTATGGGCTTGTCACCCTCCTAGGGTTTCGGCCAACCCATGTTTAGGCCTAGGACTTAAGGTTAAGTCCAATCAAGGGTTCAAATGATTTTTCCATGACATGATATGTGAGGTATGGGATGTTAATTATGACCTAAGCAAATTTTCCATGGACCCATGGCCCCTTAGGGTTTCGGCCAAGACCCAAACCTAGGGTTTGGTTTGGGTTAAGATCTCAAGAATGTATGTTTATAAGTTACCATGATGATAGTAGGTAGTTAAGCATGAGGTAAGGACCTTTATGTACAAAAATCTTTGTTTATGTGTTATATCACATGATTATGTATGTTAGATTTTATGTTATGCTTCACCCATGAATATTTTGATCATATACCAAGAATATATGTAATTGAGGTAGGAATATGTTATGATAATTAGAATGATGCATGTATGTTGATAAATGATTATAATAGATTTATGATTTATGAAGGTATATGCATGTTTTAGAATGAATGTCATGAACCCTAGTAGGATACGTCCTATTTATATGTGGCCTATCATCCATGCTTTATGATGAATACTAGGATTATGTATGCTAGATAAAATGTATCATGTCTGAAGTGCATGTTTATTTATGTATCAAGATCATGCAAGCTTTATGAACCAAGGTAATGTTTATGACTAGAAACATGATTATGCATGTATGTCCTATTTTATGAATAAAGAATGATAAATATGAATGAAGATGATGGTTATGCCTTAAGTATGAATGATAAGTATGAATGATGAAGGCATAACGATGATATGAAATAAGTATGAATGATAAGTATGAATGACAAGTATGAATGATGAAGCATGCATAGTTATTTTATTTTATGAATGGGTCTTGTACCGGACAGAAGTAAGGGTCCAAGGGATGGGCACCTTAAGAACGCCCCGGTTCTGGACTACCGAAGCTGTCCACGGTTCTGGTACTACCGAAGCTGTGCAACAGGGATGAGCACCTTAAGAACGCCCTGGTTCTGGGACTACTAACTATGCTGTCCTTACCCTAGTAGGTCGAGGCTAGCTACCTCGTATTTACTTAGGGATGCACGCTTATGATGTATATATTTGGTACAAGCCGGGGACCCCAATAATGTTATGTTTATGCTAAGCATTTAAAAGTATGATTTTGAAACTAAGCATCCTTATGTAGTAAATGCATTTGACTCATGCATACATCCATGTTATGCATCGCGCCAGGGTAAGTATGTTTTATGCTTATGCTTATGCTTATATCTTATGCTATGATAAGTATGTTTCATGTTCATGTATGCTAAGAATTATGCCATGTATAAGTATGTTTCATGTTCATGTATGCTAAGAATTATGCCATGTATAAGTATGTTTCATGTTCATGTATGCTAAGAATTATGCCATGTATAAGTATGTTTCATGTTCATGTATGCTAAGAATTATGCCATGTATAAGTATGTCTCATGTTCATGTATGCTAAGAATTATGCCATGTATAAGTATATTTCATGTTCATGTATGCTAAGAATTATGTCATGTATAAGTATGTTTCATGTTCATGTATGCTAAGAATTATGCCATGTATAAGTATGTTTCATGTTCATGTATGCTAAGAATTATGCCATGTATAAGTATGTCTCATGTTCATGTTTGTTAAGATTTATGTCATGCTAAGTATGTTGTAGATCTATGGTTATGTTAGGAATCATGCTATGTAGTTGTTCATATGCTTATGACTTATGCCATGACTATGCTTATGTTTATGTTCAGAGTTATGTTATGTCAGATACTTGATATGTTATGTTTAAGTGACGTATGGTTTTAGTGAGTAGGAAAGGGTCTTACTAAGCCTGTGTGCTTATAGTCTTATCTTCCTTGTACCGCAGATCAAGCAAGAGGTTACTAAGGGAAGCAGCAGAAGAGGCAAAAGCATGTGTGTGTGTAGCGGTGACTTGGTAAAGGATTCCTCTTATTTACACATATCGCATGTCTTGGGTTTTGGAAATGCCTCCTTAGATTTTATGTTATGTTTAAAATGGTTATGCCTAGTGAATGACTTAAGACTCATGATGCTATGTTTACGGATAAGTTACTTGCTACTTATGATGATGATGAATAAGTTATGGAACGGTTAGGTTATGATGCTATGCATGTATGTTTATGAATGACAAGTTCAGGCATGTATAGATGTTTCATATATTAGTTGCATGGTTAAAAGCATGTTTAGAAGAAAAAAATGATTCCGCTGCATTAAGATGTTCTATAAGTCCATGTATGTTAAGCGTAACGACGCCTTTCTCGCCACACCATAAGATGGGGGGGGGGGGGGAAGGCGAGCGTTACAAAAAGAACCCAGTTGACCCTCCTTGAGTAATCCTGAGTTACCCGCATACTTAGCAGTTGTTTAGCATAGCAAATCTATATAGAATCAATTATCAGAAGATCAGAGCAGATATCAGTAGTGTTCAGAAGGAAATCAGAGCACGATCAGAAGTCTGACAGCGTATTTGAATTAAAGCTGTCAGCTATTGATCGGTCCACAGACCGATCAGAGAGGACCTTGATCGGTCACCAGACTGATCAGGGTAAGTCCTGAACAATCAGGCTCCAGCCTGATCGGTCCACAGTGAGAAATTGGGAATCGCAAACTTCTTGTGATCGGTCACACTGACCGATCACAGATCATGGATCGGTCACCGGACCGATCCAACACTTGCTGGAGGAATTCCAGCTCTCGCAGGCCAAAGCCCTGATCGGTCCCCAGACCGATTAGGTTGTGCCCTGATCGGTCTGGTGACCGATTAGGTCACTCCTTGACCGATCAGGAGCCATCCTGATCGGTCAGGATGAGGATTCTGCGACAGTTTGATTGGTCAGATTGACCGATCAAATTTCCTCACAGAGACCTTGTGAACCCAACTGAAACCTCTCTGGTCGTTCACCAGAACGATCAGAAACTCAGTATAAACCTTTTGTTCTCTCCCTGATCATTCACTAGAACGATCAGGAGCCGAACAGAAGCATTTGGCTCTCCCTCTGATCGTTCACTAGAACGGTCAAACTTCTCTGGATCGGTCACCAAACCGATCCACAACAGGAGTTCGTGCCAACTCCCTGATCGATCTCCAGACCGATCCAGCTACTCCCAATTTAACTCTAAGTCAAGAGAACGGGTTCCCTAGCCTTCTCTGACTCATCCTGGTCCCCCGGACCAAGACTCTGTGCCCAGCTTCACTCACCGGGACTTCATTCAACCTAGCTTTACTCACTAGGACCTGGCTTCACTCACCAGAGTTTCGGTCACCCGGCTTTACTCACTAGGTCCCGGCTTCACTCACCGGAACCGACTTCACTCACCGGGATTTTATTCAACCTAGCTTCACTCGCTAGGACCTGGCTTCACTCACCAGGGTTTCGGTCACCTGGCTTCACTCACTAGGATCCGACTTCACTCACCGGGGTTTCCAGTCACCCGACTTCACTCACCGGGATTTCATTCAACCTAGTTTCACTCGCTAGGACCTGGCTTCACTCACCAGGGTTTCGGTCACCTGACTTCACTCACCAGGACCCGGCTTCACTCACCGGGGTTTCCAGTCACCCGGCTTCACTCACCGAGACTCGTGCCCAGTCCCCGACTAGGACTTAAACCAGACTTATCTCATTAACCTAAACTAAAATCCGTGTCAACACCAAAACAACAATCAGGGTCAGACTGCATCAACACACCGAAGACCTGGTGAGTGAAGCTGGGCACTAAGACCTGGTCGAGGACTGGGCACCGAAGATCTGGTGAGTGAAGCTCGGCACGAAGACCTGATCGCGGATTGGGCATGAAGACCTAGTGAGTTAAGCTGGGCAAAAGTCCAACTGGAGGAGCCGGTTGGCAAAAAGATAAATTCTCCTGAGAGGAGTAGGTGAGGACGCGTTCCCCGTAGGAGGAAACATTAGGCGTCTGTTCGACCTAGGGTTCGATTTGGGAGACCCAAAGTCAGAACCAAGACAGCTCAGGCTATAAATAATGCTCTAAACTTATCATTTGTATGCTTTGTATGTCTTTGGAACTAACCCTGGTTACAGGAACAAATGAAAGGAGTTTCTGCACTCAGGCGCCTTAATGGAGTGAGGCGCCCTAGTTGGGCTAGGCGCCTGTATTAAGACAGGCGCCCCAGTGAAGGGTTAAACAAAGCATTCAAAGCAAACTGCCACGCAAGCCTCTGGACCAAGTCAAGCTAGGCGCCTGTGTTAACACAGACACCCCAGTCAGCTCAGGCGCCCCAGTTGAAGGGATAAGTGCTGGCCGAGTCTGCGGATTGGGTTTCTCGCAGGATAGGTCACGTGTCAGGCGCCCCCTTCAACACAGGCGCCCCACTGACCACTATAAAAGGGGGTTCACCCCCAAGGCTTCCGAAGAACTTGCTAATCTCGCTCTCAACACTTTCGTTCAAGCGCTACGCTCCGACAAGCTCCGTACTCGCGATTTAAGCGCTGATGATGACCCACTGCTCCGAACTTGCAACCTTTCCCGTCGTCGTTATAAGTTTTTAAATGTTGTAATTTCATTTTCAGCTCTATATTTGTACTCCAACTTGTAAACACTTTTCAAATATAGAATTGTCCATCGTAAACGGTCAAGGACCGTGGGCCTTGGAGTAGGAGCCGACTGTGACTCCGAACCAAGTAAAAAGAAATCGTGTTAGCGATTGATTTTTTATTTTCCGCTGTGCAATTACTCTTCGCTTCCCGAAAAAGTTTCCGATCGATATTCACCCCCCCCCCCCCCCCTCTATCAATTCGATCCGATCCCATATTTTCTTAATTTGGTTTCTTTTCCATTCTGACACAATCCTAGGAAACTATGTTAACTACAAGGAAAATTTTTCTAAGTGTCTTGGAAAATTTTCCAAACTCAAGATAAAGATTCAAAGATTTTCAAAAGTATTTAAAAGACAAAAAGATTTTCAAGATGAGTTTTGAAAAGAGAATATTATGTTTTCAAATGATTTTGCAAAGATAGTGTTTGAAAACATAATATTTTTGAAACGTTTAATAGTTCTTTTAATTTGACCTCCCCCTAAACTTGGCACAGTCCTAGGAAGCTTGTTGACTACAAGTGATCTTCCTCTGAGTCTTAGGGTTTGATTCAAATGAAAAAAATTTAAAATTTAAGAAATATTTTTGAAATGATCAGTAATAGAAATAAATTAATTTTTTTTTTACTTGGACTCCCCTTAAATCTGACACAATTTTAGAAATTCTTATAGATCATAAAGAAAAAATGTGTCTTTAGAGTTTATCCAAATAAAAAATAATTAAAGCAATGATAGTTTTCGAGGAAATAATTTTTGAAAAATATTTTGAAAAAAGTTTTTGAAAGAATATTTTTCGAACCGTATTTTGAAAGAAATAATATTTAAAGCACAAACCATTTTGAAAGATATGAATTTTTGAAAGAATAATTTTGAAAAATAATTTTCTAAAAATAAAAATTCCAAAAAAATCTCCCTCTGAACCTGACACCTTCTGGCTACCCTTGTTAACTACAAGGACCTCTACCTAAGTGTCTTAAGGAACTTTAGTGTTGATCTAAAAAGTTTGTGTCTAAGTGTAGTCAATTAATTTTCGAAAAGATATCTAATTTTTGAAATATGTATTTATAAGTAAGCACCCAATCAAGCATGAAATTCATTAAAATATTATTATGTTTAAAATTATTTTGAAAATTGATTTTAAGAAAATATCCTAAAAATTTTTTAAACATTTTGAAAAATATTTGTCAATTAATTAGTCCTTAACATATCACCCATTCTAAGTGTCACAATACAATCAAGCACGGTTGCCTTATAGGTGTTTGTGAGATACTTGAATAATTCTTCTCAATTTTAATTTATAGATTGCTTGACCTTGAGTTAGATTCAAGTTTAACAATTTATAATTTAAAAGTAATTTTTAATAATCGGCTTCCATGTCTTGGTAAGGCATAGAGGCCTTTTTTGGCCGTAGCCTTATTGGATCATCAACCCTTTCCTTAGACAAAGCCTTTTAAGGAAATAATACTCTTAATTTACTTTTTGAAAGATTCGGCTAGTTCCACTTAGTTAGGTCCATTAAGCCAGGTACACCTTACCCTTCCTGTCTTCCTAGTCCATGATTCTCTAACGTACTATCATCTCGCTCCACCCTGGTACTAGGTTAGACAAGTATCAACCAATCTTTTGTCCTAACTATCCATTCTAATTTATGTAGAAAAGTAAACATGGATGACATGACAGATATTAAAAAAAATAAATGCATGAGCATGGCAGTATGCATGTATAAATCAAGTCAAAACATTTTAATTATGTTTCTAATAAAGTATCAAATTCTCGATTTGATATCGACCGTGTGAACCGACGAATATGTCAACCCACTTTGACATATTTATTGTTATTTACTTGGAGGTTTCAGTAGGGTAGATTTATTTAGTTTCATAATTGACGGTAATTAATTGGAATTTAATTCGTGGATTTTGTTGAATTAAGGATTGAATTGTTAATTAATTAAGATTTAAGTTTTTAAGTTGTTAAAAAGGATTTAAATTGAAAAGAGTTAGTTAAAATTTAAGTTATTATGGATTAATTAAGTTTTAAGTTAATAAGAATTAATTATGATTTAGGAATTAATTAAGATTTAAGTTATTAATAGTTAATTAAGATTTGATTTATTATGATTTAATTAAGTATTAAGTTATTAAGAATTAATTATGATTTAGGAATTAATTAAGATTTAAGTTATTAAGAGTTAATTAAGATTTGATTTATTATGATTTAATTAAGTATTAAGTTATTAAGAATTAATTATGATTTAGGAATTAATTAAGATTTAAGTTATTAAGAGTTAATTAAGATTTAAATTATTATGATTTAATTAAGTTTTAAGTTATTAAGAATTAATTATGATTTAGGAATTAATTAAGATTTAAGTTATTAAGAGCTGATTAAGATTTGAGTTATTATGATTTAATTAGTTAAGAATTAATTAAAGTTTAAATTGTTATAAATTAATTAAAGTTTAAATAGTTACGAATTAATTAATATTTAAATTATTAAGAATTAATTAAAGGTTAAATTAATAAGAATTAATTCATGTTTAAATTAATTAAGGTTAAATTATTTAATAATTAATTAAGGTTAAATTAATTAAAAATTAATTAATGTTCAAATTGTTAACAATTTTGGGTCTAGTTACATCATTTCTATTAATTCAAAAATATCTGAATCATCTAATATTTCTTTTTCATTTAATTTTTTAAGTTTGTTTAATACTTCTGCTTTATTTTAATTTTATAACATTATTAAATGTGGCCTTAATTCTAAGAAATTTATCTTTAGAGTTATATTCAGACGTTATATCATTATCCCCATAATAATAAGAATAATTTTCAGGATTATTAATTAAAGTTGTAGTATTATATTCAAAATCAGTAGAATTAACTAAGGGTTGACTATTTTCCTTAAGATTATCTTGAGAGTTATCAACATTATCTTCAGTATACTCATCAACATTATCTTGAGAAATATTAGTATTATCAGCATTATTGTTATTAGAATTATCAGAATGGTTATTAATTACAATTTCAAAATTATTAGAAATATCCAAAATATTATGTTTAGAAATGTTAGAATTATCAGTAATAATATTAATTAACATTTCATTGCTATCCTTAGAGTTATCAGATTTATCAGGAAGTTTATTATTAGAATTAATTTTAAAAATTATTGCATTAATATTATGGATTAAAGAATTAATATTCGATATTTTAATATTGTCAATATTTGATAATTTATCATATAATAAATTAAGTTGACTATTCAAAAAATCTAATTTATCTGAAAAATTAACAGGGTTATCTAAATTATCAGAATGACTGTATAACTATGCAGGAATTTGAAAATTATTGTGAAAATTAATTTTCCGTACCTTGGTCGGACACTGGTTTTTGTAATGTCTCAGCTTTTGACATTTGAAGCACCGGATGTGGCTCTTATCCCCTCAGACTTCTGGCATTGGTACATCATTTGCCGCCGGTGGTGAAGATCGAGTCTTATAAGTAGGACATTGGTTTTTATAGTGTCCTCTCTTCCTGCACTTAAAACATATAATATGAAACTTAAAGATTGACATAATTTTAAAAAAAAAATACCTGTATTCACCCCCTCAATTCCTGGCGTTGTTGCTCCATCGGCTGTTAGTCCGGTGAAGAGCTTCCAGGCTCTGATACCACTTGTAGGATTGGTGCCGGTCGATAGAGGGTGGGGTGAATATCGACTCGAGCGTTTTGCCGGAATTTCATCGGAAAACTTTGTCTTTCTATCAGGGTTAGTACGCAGCAGAAAATAAAGTAAAAGAAAGAAAGACACAAAATAAACACGCGGGATTTACTTGGTTCCCAACCCCCCAGGGTCAGTACATCCAAGGCCTAAGCACTCAATCATGAGTCCACTAATGGTCTCCTTTCCGAACTTTTCGGAGGCGGAGAAACCCGTCTTACAGTTTGATTTACAAGCAAAGATAGTAAATAAATATGACTCGTAAATAAAAAGCAAACAAAAAAAAAACTCGGCCAACTCTGGAAGTCCGAAGTGCGCTCGTCCAAAGTGCAGCGCACTTCCTCCTGGAGTCTCCTTGGTCTCAGAGCTTCGACTTGAGCGAGTTTGCTTCGCACATACTGCTTTAGCGGATGTGAAAGTTGATGTCCTGAGATAAGGGGTCGAACCCCTTTATATACAAGATTCTCGAGCGCCTGAGGGCTCTTGGGCGCCTGCCACGTGTGGTCAAACTTCATCCGAACCACCGAAATCGCAGCATGGATAAGACCAACCCTTCCCAGGCACCTGGGACCTTCCCAGGCCTTGGGAAGCCAGGCGCCTGGGATGGGCTGCCCCCAACTGGGGTGCCCAGCATACCTTGGGCGCCTGATTCAAGTCAGGCGCCCAGGATGTTCTTCCCAGGTTCCTTTTCTCTTGCGTTTGCTCTCCTATCTTGCCTCCAACTCCAGGTACCTGCAAGACAACAAACACAAGACAAAAATACAAATAATTTTAACCTTAACTTATTGGTTCTGACTTTGGATTTCACCTGAAACCCTAGGTCGAACCGACACCTAATGTTCCCTTTCCCGGGGAACACGTCCTCACCTACTCCACACTGGAGAAGTTACTTTTGCCATCCGGTTGGACTTTCGCTCAGCCTTCAAGAACCCGAATCTCGAGACGTCTGGTCTCGACCCATCTCTACTTCTGTTCGCGATTCCCGCTTGACTAAAGCTTTTGCCAACCGAGACCTCCGGCTGGACTTTTGCTCAACCTCCAAGAACTCGGATCTCGAGACGTCCGACCTCGACCCGTCTCTACTTCTGTCCGCAATCTTCACTCGGCAAAGACTCCGTTGCCCGATCCCCAACCAAGACTTCGTGCTCAGCTTCACTCACCAGGACCTAGTCCACCTAGCTTCACTCACTAGGGCCCAACTTTACTCACCAGGATTTAGTTCACCTAGCTTCACTCACTAGGATTTCTTCCACCTAGCTTCCCTTGCTAGGACCCGGCTTCACTCACCAGGGTTTCTTCCACCATAGTCACTCCTTTGCTAGTCATCATAATCCTGACTAGACTTCCTCCAATCATCAGGTAAATATAATCCCCAAACCTCAAGTCCGGTTTGGTTCAATCCCTTGGTCAAACTGACCAACCTTGGGTTGTATTCATTCTACCAAATATCAGATCCTATTTGGCTTAACCCTTTGTCAACCTTATCAAAATTGGGTTTACCCTACCAAACATAAGGTCTTGTTTGGTTTAACCCTTGATCACTTTGACCACCCTTAATATATGATCTAACATATATTGTTACTAACTTTAGTATATTGTTAAACATCGAAACCCTAGTGGATGACTGCTCATCACTGATGCATTTTGCACCAACATAACTTTATTTTGAGTCCCCTAATTATTTCCTAGTTGACGACTTCGGCCTGGCTGTTACCTTGCGGATAAGCGACTGAGGTAAAGGCCTGACGAATACCTAGCCCTTCACACCACTCTCTGATCTTGCGACCTGCGAATTGTCTACCGTTATCTGACACTAAGTTATAAGGAATTTTGTACCTACAAACTATATCATTCCACATGACTTTTATCACGATGACGCCCGTAATTTGGGTGAGTGGCTCGGCCTCCACCCATTTGGAGAAGTAATCCACCAGTACTAATAGAAACTTTTTCAGTTGTGGTCTTGTCAGGAAAGGATCTACTATGGGAGTGTTTGGGAGAGCTTCTGCTAGCTGCTTTTTAGATTCTAGCTACATAGAAGCACTTTTGAGTGTTTGTGAATGCCAGATTCTGCTTTAACTTCTATAACTTTTAGTCAAAAGCTGGAAGCAAGAATTTGATGCTTTTTTCTGCTTATGTTTTTTTGCTTATGGTCTAGAATTAAAAGTAGACATTTATACCCTTTATAAATTTATCATTTTACAAAATTGCTACCATATTTTTAAATAAAATTTTATATTTTTATATAATTTATATATTTAGAATTTTTTATAATATTTTTATAAATTTATATAAATTTTGTCATTTTTTTATATTTTTATTAATTATATATTTTTTAAACATATACATTATTAAAAAAAATTAATTTTGATATAATATTCAAAATATAATAATAAATATATAAAACATTATTGATGGTGTATCAAAACTATATTTAGATAATTAAAAAAAATTAATTTATATAGTTTAAGGATATTGTTGTCATTTAACTAAAAATTAAGCTTGGAAGCAATTATTCACCAAACACTCAATCTTTACCTTGTATCAGCTTTTAGCTTATATTTCCAAACACTTCATGCTTTAGTTTCTCACTGACTTCAAGATAATCTCTATAAGAATCACTTTTCAAAAAGCAAAAGTTCTCCCAAACACTCCCTATGTCCATTCTCCACTGATCAAAGGGATAAGAGACAGTAGAGGCTCGTAGTAGATCAGTTGGACGATGAGCAATATGCTGATGCTTTTGGCAACCTTCACATCCAACGACGAACTTGTTAGCATTTGCCTGTAATGTGGGCCAAAAATACCCAGCCAGAATAATTTTCCTAGCAATTGACTGCTCACCAATGTGACTTTCACATATGCGTTCATGAACTTCTTGCATGATATGCTCAACGTCCCCGGGACCGATACATTTCAGCAATGGTCGGGCGAATTTTCTGTTATAGAGTTGCTCTTCGACCAGCGTGAACCCAGAGGCTCTGCGATGAAAAAGTCGGACCTGTTCAGCACTTGCTAATACTGTTCCATTGCGTAAGAATTCCACATAAGGTTCTCTCCTGTCAGGTAATACAACATCAGTAGATTCTCCATCTTCCTAGGCCACGATCTCCTCCTGGGTGATAGGCTCCTCCAACGTCCATAGTGCTAGGGAGTTTGCAAACTTGGTTAGTTCATCCGCCTTGACATTATCCACTCGGGATATTTTCTACAGGGTTACTTCAGTAAAGGAAGATTTCAATTGCCTATATATAGTTACATACCTTTGCAGACGCTCATTCCGAACCTCAAAATCTCCTTCGAGTAGTCGGGCCACTAGTTGAGAATCTGAATATAATATAACTCGAGTAGCCCTACCTGCTTGGCTGCTTGTAGCCCAGCTAGTATTGCCTCATACTCGGCTTCATTGTTAGTAGCTCGAAAGTTGAGTCGGATGGATAATTGCAACACATCTTCCCTAGGAGAAATCATTAAAATTCTAACTCCCCTTAATCTATGATTGGATGAACCATTAACGTAAATCTTTCATGCCTCCCCAGCTTCGGGTACTGGGACTGCATCGAGCATGAAGTTGACTAGGGTTTATGCCTTGATAGCTATTCGAGGTTGATATTCAATTGCATACCTGCTCAACTCTGCGGTCCACTTAATCAATCACCCCGAGGCCTCCAGATTCGTGAGGACATGCCCGAGTGGACTGTTAGTAAATACAACAATAGGATGCGGCAGGAAATATGGCCTCAGCCTCCGTATCGTTAATACTAGCGCATATGCTAATTTCTCCAGAGTAGTATACCGAGTTTTCACATCTTTAAGGAGATGACCCAAGAAATATATGGGATATTGGATGTTACTGTCACACCCCGAGACCATTAGAGCCGCTGATCCAATATAAAATCGGACAGCATCTCCCCTGTCCGGCGGACAATTTACACATATACACAACACACGCAGATATAAAATTGGCCTCAAGCCTCAAAACAGATATATAATATACATGGAAATGAACATATAGCAATGCTAAACTCTGTAATACTCACCTGAGCTGCCCCCTGGGCAGGCATGTCGCAAAACCACAAACACAAAGTCCAACAGAGGACTCAAAAATACAATACCGTACGAATAAATCTAATACAAGCCCACGGTATATGAAAAACGAATACAACGCATGAAGAATGCTATCAAAACGAAAACCAACGCGGAAGCACCCAACCACGGAGTCGTAGGGACCAGGACCAGCAACTGGGCTCCTCCGGCGAGCTATCAACCTGAAACAAAAATATTACGATGGGTGGTGAGTCCAAGTGGACTCGCGGGTATATAGAAAGATATGCATGGCAGAAAAGTAGCTAAAGCAGCTATAAAGAAACAACAGGATACAGTCTCCATAATAATATCAGAAGTATGCGTAACTGAAATAATAAAGAGCTGTACATACCAGAAATCAGTCTATCATGATCATAATAGGACTCGTACCATACGAGCAAGTGCAGGGTCGACAAACCATACCCAAAGTACATCCTGTATGTGCATGTCAAACCAGTGCAGCAAGTAAATGCAGCAAACACAATCAATGCACAGATGCATTATATGCACATGATGTAATGTCATGGTCACCTCCTAACTCCAGTCAAGCCACCGAGACAGGCAATACTGTGTCGGCCGAGTGGGTAGAGCTGTGACACCGTCAGCACTCTGCCATCACTGCTCCTGAGTGACCGAGTGGACAGGATGCTGGTGGAGTAAACACTCCGCCCCATGTATATATGGGGGAGATATCTCTCTCATCTTCTCTGGTCTATGGGAAGTGAAGGGATCCCTGCCTGCTACCACGCTCCGAAACCACTACCCCTGATCGGACGAGCGGAGCAGTACAGAGCTAATACACACACCCAGTGGTATCCACTAACCCATGAGTGGCCGTGTGTCCATATCATGTGCTGGAAGACGATAGGCTCAACCACAAGGGAGTCGCTGATCGCCGGCATGCAACAGTGCAGGTATGGTGCATGACTAACACATGCAACCCCTACCAGGTCATCGACACATAACTCAACCTATCATGCACAGGTCGTATGTAAGCATCATAACCCAATCAATCCTATATCCAGACACACGTGCAAGTAGGACTAAGATCAACCAATGCAAATATCAGGTGACATGCCACAATAACCCAATCAGTCCATATCTAGACACACGTGCAAGTATGACTAGACTCAACCAATGCAAATATCAGGTGACATGCCACAATAACCCAATCAGTCCATATCTAGACACACGTGCAAGTATGACTAGACTCGACCAATGCCCCCATACAAGGGTATGCTAATCCCTATCCACATACTCATACTCATACCAATGCTATACAGAATCAGATAACAATAAATGAGACTGTATAGAAAGAAATTCAGATCATATCCAGGGTCAAGCATAAGTATCAAGCAGGATAACAAAACGGTAGCAGATAAAGGTCAATATCAACCTACTGCATATATATCAACTAGCCATGCATAAAGATAAAGTGGATCTACAGATACAAGCAAGAAGTACCCGCCTCCAAATGGTGATGTCCGTATCAAGCAGAAAGAACCACCTGCCAATAATAATCCGATCAAGCTCCTGTATCAAGGATGTATTTAATTAGCTATTACAAAGATATGATAACTAGCTAATTAATCCCCAACCAAACCAAGGGTTAACCTAATCATTTCCTTTTTCATTTAATCTTATCAACTTAACTAATCGATGCTTAATCAGCCCACATAATTAAGATTTAGGTTTCGGTTAACCCCAAATACAAACACTAAGATATATAATCTGCGAATGGACAACATAAGGGATTAAATCTAAAACTTAATGTATCATTTCGTAAGAGAGAACCCATCTCGATTCCACAATGGATTAAGGGTCACACTGATTCATCCACCACTAGACCTAGAATCCAATTTACACATCCAAGAGACCCTAATTTCAATAACCACAATCCTTACCTGAGCTGGAATTCCAGGATCTAGAGTTTCAGTCACAACAGATCAAAACCGTGACTGATTCAAGAACACCTCTTTAGGAAATGGAATAGAGATCCTTACCAAGGTGCCAGCGAGACTTCCCTGCTCAGATTCGCAATTGGCCACCAAGTCAGTCAGTGTCTTCTTCCCAGCAATCCCCCTATGAACCCTAGATATGTTCCAAGGGGTCGAAATCCCAATCTCAGCTTGGGAGGACCGGAGGGATCCCTAATCAAACAGCAACGATATCAAAAACGCCCTATCGTATCAATTCCGGGAAACTAATCAAGAATTGATGGATTTGGCTTACCTCTGACCCGAGCACCCACTCTTACTTCCAATTCCACCGATTCCTGAGCGAGGAGATGAATCTAGTGGTCGGCAATTAGGATTTCTCTGCGCTTAGGGCTCGGCGTCAAGTGCGCGCGGTTGAAAAGGAGGAGGAATCGTCGGCCTTGAGCTTGCCGGCTTCGTGTGGAGGAGAAGGATCGCCGGGGCGATCGAGTGGGTGAAGGCGATGGAAGTGGTCTGCGAACTAGGGCACGCGGGCGAGGGAGAAGAGAAGAGAAGAGGGAGGCGCTCGGGCGTGAGTGGTCGGCCGAATGGGATTAGGTTAAGGTATATAAGTTGCATTTAGGTCCGCCAAGTTTGGGCATTTGCAATCTAATCCCTAGGGTTTAGAATTAGTTATCCATTAAACCCTTAAACTTCGTCCCAGAGCCAGAAAAATTCTAGGACCTTTCTGAAAAATTTTCCAGAGTGGAATAAACGTGTCGGATTTAACAGTTACCCTCCTCGCGAATAAGCGCAGAACCTATAGCTTGGTCAGCTGTAGACCGGTAGACAAAAAGTGTCTCCTCTTCCAGCGGCTTGTATAGTATGGAGAGTCCGGATAGGTTTGTCTTTAAGTCTGTAAAGGTCTTTTCGCATTGGTCATCTCATTCGAACCTAACTACTTTTCTTAAAATTTTGATAAAAGGCAGAGTTCTGTCGGCTGACCAAGATATGAACCTGGATAGGACTGTAATCCTTCCATTAAGCCGTTGAACTTCTTTGAAATTACTTGGAGATGACATATTAAGAATAACCTGCACCTTCTTAGCATTCACTTCAATTCATCTTTCTATTACCATGTATCCGAGGAACCACCCACCTTTTATCCCGAACAAACATTTAGCTAGATTCAGCTTCAGTCTATTGGCCCTTAGGGTAGCAAACGTCTCCTATAAATCGGTAATCATGTCTTTCCCCCACTCCGTCTTGACAAGGATGTCATCAACGTAAACTTCAATATTCTACCCAATATGATTCTAAAACACCTAATCTATCATGCGTTGATAGGTTGCCCTCGCATTATGCTACTCGAATTGCATGACGTTGTAGCAATAAGTACCGTTCGGAGTTACAAAACTTATTTTTTCCTAATCCTCTAGAGTAAGAGGTACTTGGTGATATCTCTGATATGCATCCAACATTGAAATAAACTCACAATCAAAAGTTGAATCTACCATCTGATCAATGCGAGACAAAGGGTAACAGTCTTTAGGGCAGACTTTATTTAAGTCTCGAAAATCAATACAAACCTGCCATTTACCCTCGGGCTTAGGGACTAATACAATATTTGCCAGTCAGGTTGGGAATTGGACTTCTCGAATGTGCCCGACCTTTAACAACATTGCCACCTCCTCTCTAATTATCTGATTTTGTTCTGGGGCAAAGTGTCTCCGTCTTTGCTTTACTGGTCGGGCTCCCGGAGTGATGTGTAGCCGGTGTGTGGCCAAGGTGGGAGGAACTCCTTTGATCTCATTGGTGGCCCACATGAACACATCCCGATGACCGACCAAACAGTTGACCAGCCTATTCTGAGCTCAGGGCTATGATCTGCAGCAATTCTTGTAATTCCTCCCGACTGTTGGGGATGAATCTGCACTTCCTCGCATTCGACCTCCCTGCGCTCTTCCTTGGCTCCTTCTCTCGCCTGGGGATTGACCAAGTTGATTTGTAAGGTCTCGTTAATCTTCAAGCTCCTGTGAGATTCTGCTCTGGCTTCCCCGTTGTAACATCATCGGAAAGTCGACTGATCTCCTTTAGCTTCAGCCACCTGATCCCCCACCAGGAATTTAATCTTCTGGTGATAGACCGAGACCATCGCTTGGAATAAGTTGAGGGTCGGTCTCCCTAGAATGGCATTGTACGACGATGGAGCATCTACTATCATGAAAGGAGTTCTCCTAGTTCTCTGTAAGATGCCATCCCCAAGCGACAGGGACAACGAGATCTGTCCCATCGGCTGTATCTAATGCCCAGTGAAACCGAATAGTGGCGTGGAGATATGGCTTAGCTCACATTCCTCCACCTGTATCTGATCCAGCGCCACCTTGTACAGGATATTAACAGAGCATCCTATATCCACGAAAATGCGTTTAACCTCATAATTCACTATGCAGGAAAGAATTACCAGTGCATCTTCATGAGGAGCTTCAACATCCTCCAGATCGTCAAACCCGAAGGAGATGACAAGTCCTTGGTGTTTCTCCTTACTCGTCCCGATGGCATAGTTTTCCAACTTGCGTGTATAAGTCTTCCTTGCCCGGTGGGAATCTCCCCGATCGGGCCTCTTGAGATTATTTCGACATAGACTGACGGAGGTCCATCGGCCGGATCCTTGCCTTTCTTGAGATCTCGCTCTGGGGAAACAGATCAGTGGGAGACCGCCTCCTGGGCTCTTCCTCTCGAAGGCGCTCGAGACTACCTCCTGAGTCCACCCTCCCCCAATTGTCGTTGATGAGGAGACCGGCTTCGACGAGGGGATTTTCGTCGATACCCCACATTGCTCCATTTCTTGTGCGGCTTGACGTTTGCCTCCTTGGATCTCCTCCTCTTCAGAGTGTAGTTTTCCTCCGTGTAGTGAGTGGTACTACCATGATAGTTGCAGTACTTCTTCGACGGTGCAGGTCCTTTGGTGTCTACTGTTTTCACCAGCTTTAAGGGGATACACCGGAAGGAGTTTCGGCGGAGCCCTCTCCGACGCTAAAGTCAAAAATTCTTCTAGGAGGGAGAAAGAGTGAGGAGAATAAAAGTATCAAAGTTTGCCAAGGAGAGAGATCCCCCTTACTTGGGTGTCGAAGCACCTTATATACTCGATGTCCATCCTTCGAGCGCCTCCACGCCCCCGTAATCACCTCCCTTACTCCCACGTTTAATGGTCCGTGGTTGTTTGACAGCTGTTATCCTTTGAGGGATGTCGGTAATGGCCACCACCCACATTAAGTCTATTATTATCATACGTTACAGGCCATAACTCCTGCCGGCTTTCCTATTCTGGGGAGGAGATGCTTGAAACTGTCATCGTAAGTATTGAGTGTGCCATTATCGTAGCCAAGGGTAAGTTTCTCCCAATCTATTTTCTCCTTCTTGAGCCGCTCTTTGGGCTCCATTCTCCCGAGCAGGTCTCAGGGACTTTCCTTCCCGAGCTGGTCTCAAGGACTCTCCTTCCCAAGCTAGTCTCGGGGACTCTCCTTACTAAGCTAACCTCGGGTATCCTAGCATGGCCAATCATGCCATGCAACTCTCTCACGCCACGTGTTCACTTTGGGCTACTTATCTCTCTCTCTCTCTCTCTCTCTCTCTCTCTCTATATATATATATATATATATATATATATATATATATATATATATATATATATATATATATATGACGAATAGGTTAGCAAGCCTCTAAATGAATATGTTCGTGAACCTAGCTCTTAATGAACATATTTATAAACCTCTAAACGAATCACGAGCACATGAACTAAATATTGTTAAGCTCGAGCTCAGCTTGATAATGTTTTCAACCTTAAAATCAGACTTGAGTTTGATTCGTTAACTTAATCTAATAAATTTGAATGATTTCTTTTTCGAATTGCAATCCGAATAATTCACGAACGATATGGCTCATTTACTCCCCTAAACCTAAGCACTCTCCTTTCATTTGGTTAGCATACCATCATGTATCTAACCAAAAGTGAAGACTCAAGCCTGTCAATAAAATATGATTCAGGCGTCTGCACCATATTTTAGGTAATTTATCATGATGTCACGTGTAAAAAGAAGAAAAAAAAAAAGTTACTATCACTCAATAATGAAATTAGGTATGGAACATCAAGTTTGAATAGTTACCTCATTATGATGTGATGATTAATGAGTTCGATCCTTAATTACGATGTATTTTATAAAATTTTTTTTTTCAAATTGGATGTGAATCATGAGACGTTAGACTTCTAGATCATCCACCACGAACGCTTCCTGATTTAATTTGGTGACCGATAGGAAACTTTTATGGGGTCGGGCCGATCATTCCAGATTCATCTGTTATCTGGTTCAATATTTTTCGATTATGGTGTGATGATAAGAGATGGCTAAGTTTCTTAGAGAACGAAAGTTTAAATCTTACCTGATATGAAATATTATAATTGGAGAATTTGAAAAATGTATGACGTTAAGATCTGTCATAATTTATTTGCATTTATTAATTAATTTATTAATTTATTTTGATGATTGATAAAGAAAATTTAAGTAAAATTGAATAGTCATTTTAAGATTAGTCGAATTAAGAATTAAATGCTTGAATTATTAAAAAAATGTTTGAATAATTTCTTTGGATTGCTGGACCAGATGGGTCTAAGCAACTTTGGTCTTCGGTGTAATAAAAAGCCCAAATTTTCAGCCCAATCAGCTACTCACAAAAAATTAATTTTTAACCAAGATTTATATTTTATATAAAATTAATTAAAAAATTATAATGAATTTTTTACTATTTAAACCAATAAAATTTTATATCTAAATTTCCTAGACATTTAACCACGGAGATAAATTTTTTTTACTGGACAACTAATCTAAAAATTTTGGATGGGTACACTTTCTAATTTACATGACCAATGAAAATTTTTTATAAAATCAAATTAATCATTTTTAAAATTAATTGATATAAATTAAATATCTAATGTCACCATCAACAAAATATTAGAAACATGATAACCTTTTATTTTAATTAACGGACAAAATAAAAAAAAATAAAACTATAAGAGGATTCCTAAAAAATGCATAGATAATTTTATATTGATATTTAACTAGGAACGTAAATGAATCGAATCGAGTCGAATAATACGAAAATATTGATATTTGAATTTCACCTCGATATATCTATATGATATTATAAGTTTGAAAATACACATAATTTTGGCTCGAACTCGATTTGAAATAAAATTTGAGCTCGAGTTCGATTCGTATTGTTTGAACCTTGATTCGAATTCAAACATATTCGAACTATATTTTAAAATGACTTAAATTTGAATTTGATTCGAATATATTTAAATAAAAATTATGTAAAAATAATTAAAATTCGATCCGAGTTCGACTCGTGAACAATCAAACAAAATAGTATAGGTTTGAATTCGGCTCGAAAAATTATTTCAACATGTATGTTCGAGTTCGGTTCAAATTTGATAATTTCAAATATGAATTGAATATTTTTCGAGCCGGCTCAAAAAGCTCGCGAACTAACTCAATTCGTCTGCACCCCTATTATTTTTAGCCAAACCATTAAAAAAATCATCAAAATATTATTATACGAAGAATACTCATTACATTATATGAACGGAGGTAAATCACGAGTGACTACTAGTATAAATGCATGAGAAAAAATAAGAATCTGACTACTAACTTAAGAATTGATCCATAAATCTCACGGTGATAAGAACACTCATGGTGAGAGCTCCCTCCCATAGACTCTCATAGACTCTGACATAGGAGCAGTTCCGTCTGTGCGGTGCTGCTCCTTCGTCAATTTTATTTATTTATTTTTAATTTTTAATTAAAAAATATAAATATTTTTTAAATATTTAAAAAAAAGCTAGGCACAACGTTCAATTAGTCATTGTATAATAAAGGCTAATTAGTCGTTGTGCCTAACAGTAATTAAATTTTAATTTTTTAATTTTTAAAAAAAATTTATATATGTATTTCAATCTTTCATTTTTTTATTCAATTTATGATTTTCCTCGCTCTCAATTTCTTCTTGCTTTCTTTCATTCTGTATTTGCATTCGAGATGGATAAAAATTTCAATACTTTTTTTACAAATTTTTTGAATTCTTCAAATACGGAAGAAAATCAATCTTCTCAAAATCTTCGCATTCCTCCCAATGTCCAATATCCTCATTTTTTCTCTCACATACAATACCCTCCAAAATTTTAAAACATTTCACATGCTCCACAATATCCTTCAAATTTCTTAAATTCCCAAATTTATCATAATTTTTCGATGAATCCAAGTAACACCTCCCCAACTCCATTTGGTATGTATCCACCCCAAGATTGGTCAGCCATGGGCAGCCAATTTGGGATATTTTCTCTACCTTATGTATCTTCTCCTCCTCAATCATTATTTATGCTTTCAAATGAATCAAAAAGGACTACTATTGACCTATCTATCAGCGATAAAGAATCTCTAACGTCATCATCCGTTCCAGCAACACAGTTGCCATCACACTCATCACAAGAATAGTGTGAAGTTAAACAAGAGATACATGATCCGAAACGAAGATTTTGGTCTCTCGATGAAGACGTGATCCATGCAAAGTCATGGGCAACTATCGGCACCGACGTAGTTATTAGTAATGATCAGAAGAATCAAGCTTTTTGCAAACGCATAACTGATTACTATATTAAGCATCAGCCTACTGGAACTTTGACATGGGCGACCCTTGAGGTGGGCATATATATATATATATATATATATATATATATATATATATAAAAGGACAGATCCAATATATTTTTAAATTAATATATATTTTTTTAAAATAGTTTTTAATCAATTTTTCTTCTCCGTCTCCTCTCTCTCTCGTTGACTTCCAAAATAAAATTACAAAGTTAGGACAAAAGCTTCTTTTGTCACCGCGACACCCTCCCTCTCTGATCCCTTTCTCTCTCATATCCTTGCCGCCACAACGAAGTTGTGTGAATCTTGAACCTACTCTTAGAAAAGGATGACACATTTAATATTGATGTATATGATCTACTTTTAAAATTATGAATGTTGCAAGAGATGCTACCTTTCTAAGTATATGACTTAAATAAATCTTGGATGACAATTAAAATTTTAGAGTTTACATTGAAAATGGTTATTTTCTCTATAATCATATAGTTGTCTATCAAATATTATTAATTGTGACAGTAGTATCAGTTGAAAGGAGTTTCGTAAAGTTAAAATTATTAAAATCTTATTTGAGAACTACAATGAATCAAAAGAGATTAAATGACTTAGCGATCCTCTACATGGAAAAGGATATATTGGAAGATATCTTTCATGATGACATAATTGATGACTTTATTTAAAAAAACATAAGAAAATTATATTTTAAATAATATTGATTGTTGAATAAGTTATTCTAAGAAACAGTGTTTTGAAAACCGGACCAGACCGGCCGGTCGAACCGGTTGAACTGGGGACCAGATTTTCGGTCTGAGTTGACTCTAAAAACTGGTTGCTCAAGAACCGGGTGCGAACCGTTCTGAACCGGTCGGGAATCGGTGAACCGGGAAAACCGGATTGGTTTATTTTATTTTTGATTTTCCCCCCCTTTTGCAGTTTTGTTTTCTTACTGAAAAATAAAAATTAAAAAATAAAATGTCAAAATCCTAATTTGCTTTCACCTAAAATTCTAAACGAATAAATTTATTATTTGCTTGAACTCAATAGTTTTAAATTTGAATTTTTCTTTGAAACTAACCCTTTTTTCAAGAATACCGTGCTGAGTTCCTGACAAAAATGTATCACATGCTGGACCTAGTTGATCCAATCTTGAAGAAAATAGTTGGGCAAATTGTTAGTTTCATATATTTATATAAATACATATTTTATTATATCCCGGTTGGATCCCCGGTTAAACCAGTTGAATCTCTGAACCTCTAAACCCTTGCCTCGACCGGTTTGATATTCGGTCCGATTATCAGAACCTTGCTAAGAAATTATATAAAATATTCTCTAATGTGTAGTTTCTTCAATTATATATTTGGGTTTATTTTGATTATGATATTTAATTAGTTTATTTAATATATATTTGACTTTTCAAGTTAATGCAAGAGGAACAATTCAAATGACCAAAATTATAATTTTGCCCCAGGCCTAATTTTTTTCAAGATTGCCCTTGAACTTTGACGAGAAGCTATCACTAGCTAAAATCACATTACTATCACTTTGTGCCAATGGTAAATGAATTTTCTACAATCTATAATAATTTTTATACTCATCGTCAAAGCGGTTGTAGTGACGAGAATGTGTTGGAGAATGTACTGTATATGTGGAAAGTCAACAACAAAAATAAGGAATTCAGGTATATATATGTATGGAGGGTTCTCATAGAATATGAGAAATATGCTCCACAATCAATTACTCGTTACTCTAATAAGAAGGAAAGAACTTCCAATTTATGGGGAACACTTCAGCATCAAATCCAGATATGCGTATTGTGTTGGTGCAAATGACCCAAGTTTGATCGGGTAGATCATGGGTTTTGATGTATGTGTTAATATGATTAAGTTAGATTTTCATGTTGATTTGATATGTGTGTTTGAGTCGTGCAGGATTTTGTGAATCACACATGAGGGACTGGAGTGAAGCATCCGAGGGACGAGAGCCGAGGAAGAGAACTTCAAAGGGCGAACCAAGGAAGTAGACTTCAAAGACATACGCGAAGGATGACATGGAGGCAAGCCGCGGGCTTGTGTGTGCATCCGAGGGACGAGAGCCGAAGGAAGAGAACTTCAAGGGGCAATCCAAGGAAGTGGACTTCAAGGCATACGCGAAGGATGGACTTCGGAGAGGTTGAGAGTGAGTTTGTAAGCTGGGCAATCAACTGGCAACGTCGAGAGGAAACTCACAGAAAGATCAGTCGACTGGTCCAAGCACCAGTCGACTAGTCTGCTCAAAAATAAAACCGTTAGGCTAACCTTTGGCTAGCCGTTGGCTGGATATCAGTCGACTGACCCTTGGGGCAGTCGACTGGTGTAAGGGCTAAGTTGTTTGTTAACAACTCTCTCCTCTATTTAAAGAGTGTTAGTAATATGAGAGAAGTGTCCTAAGGCAATCACCTTATGATTGTAATCATTTACTTTAATAAATGAATATTCACTATTTGAGTATACATGTTTGTGTATTTGATTGAGATCTTAAACTCATTTACTGAATGTCCGCAATACAATTCACAGCATGAGAGAATTTGTGATGAATTCACAACTAGTGATTATCTCTACATGTGCAATTGTGAAGTATTGAAATTGTCCCTAGTCGATGAATTGATAAATACAAACACTATCAATTCTGTTGAGACTAGCATGGGTTATTCTCTAATCAGCTGATTCTCACCAGCTGGTGACATTGGGATGTCCGGAGATAAACATGAATGCTAGTTAAGGGAACTAGTTCATTAGAGTGACTAGCTGTAAGACTTCATATGGTAATCTACATATAGATATGTCAATGAAGTTCTTACTGTAGCTTAAGTGCGATGTTCCTTTGACTTGCGGTGTTCAAGTCATCTTGGTCATGAAGACTTATACTTTGACATCTTAAGCAAGCATCTCTAAGGAGGTGTGGACCCAGGATGGTTGGGTATAAGCCGAAGTGCCCGAAGATGTTTGAACAGCCTACAAAGGATTCACCACTCCTTGCGAGGGGATGTATACCCAAGGCCTATCGTCGGATTGTTACTCGAAGCCTCTGGCCAGAGCATGACATGTTCAGAGTATGAATCTCTTAAATACATGAGAGTAATTAGAATCCGTAGGACGAGAGAACGTTACTTGGGCTAGGTGTGACGTAGTCAGCCTAGTGGGGACTGACACACATAGACCATGTCCTGAACCAAGTGGGTATAAGATAGTGAAGGGAATGAGGCACGATTCATTAAAGCTGCTGAAGGGTTTCAGAATTATTTTTGAGGTCAACCGTTGATCTTTCGATTAATTGGGGATCATGATGTACTACTAGGTGTCACTCATGATCGTTCTATAATTGGTTAATTATAGACGGCCAACATAAATCGAAAGCCTATTTAGTCACACGCACTACGAGTAATTCGAGGGATTTAAAACGGGTTGAAAATTGGATTTTTCGATCAAGAGAGATAAGTCGAATCTGAATTTTTCAGAGACGCATCGGAAGCATAAAATGGCTAAGTCTTTTGAAGACTTATTGGACGAATTAAATGAGTTTAATTCGTGAGGTCATGGCTTGGTTTGGCCGGCCAAAGAGGGTCCCCACCCTCTTTGTTTGGCCGGGCACAATAAAAAAAAGGGGAGAACCAAATTGTTTGGTTCAAATTATAAAATAAACCGCGTGTGGTTTGTTTTATGAAATTATGGATAAAGAAATTTGTATAAAGAAATTTATATAAAGAAATTTATATAAAGAGATTTATTTTCATGGAAATTAAAATAAACCTTGGATTGGTTTATTTTATTTTATAAAATCAATAATGGATTGATTTACCATGATAAAGAAATTTATATAAAGAAATTTCTTTCCATAATAAAAGGGGAGACATGGTTGTTTTTATTATAAATAAAGTTATAATAAAAACTTGGCATAACGGAATAATTCATAGAAAAATTTATAAGATAAATTTCTTATGAAAATTTATTCCGTTAAAAGGAGACTTAGCGATTAAGATGCTACTATATATAGGTACCAAGGCAAGGCTTGGAAATTAATCCAAGAGATCAAGGATTCTTGCCTAGCCTCACTCCCTCTCCTTCTCTCCCTCTCCCTCTTCTAGTGCCGCCGGCCCTAGAGCCCTCCCCCTTTGCCGTGAGCTTCCACCACCAAGAAGAAGCCGAAGAAGAAGAAGAAGCGGGCGCGACTCCTTCCTTCCTCCCGGAATCTTGATTCCGTTCTTCGTTTGGTGGTTAGTTTTTCATCTCTCTTGGTATTCTTGTCGTGCCTTTGGAGAATCTAGTAGTTCTTGTCGGCACGAAACTCGTGGCTTTGCGAAGTCATCCCAAAGAAAACCCGGCGTGGACGCGAATAGAGGCGGAGCTTCCAAGGGACGCTACGGTTGGATCTCGTCCCTTTCTACGAGTTACGCGAGGTATTAAGTAAATTAGTTTACTTTCTGCAAAATTTTAAATGTATGATCATGTCTCCACAACATAAGGTTGTATGCTAGATACGTGGTTAAAATAATTTGAGAAATTATTTATGCTAAACCTTCCGCTGCACGTAATTAAAATTTAAAATTACGAACCCGTATCCATGTCAGCATGCACCCGGTCCCAACAGTGGTATCAGAGCCGGTTAGTGTTCGACATAATCATATAATTGTTTTGCGGAAAACTTTGTCATGATCTCAATTTTGGAAAATTTTCCAATTATGGAAACTTTCCAATTATGATAAATTTTAGATTTAGGAATTTCAATGTTTGGAAATCCTCATGAAATTTCGCAAACTTTTGAAATATCCTAGTTTCTGAAATTTNTCCCGTTGCGCCTCTGATTAACTCAGATTCGACTTATTTCTCTTGATTGAAAATCCAATTTTCAACTCGTTTTAAATCCCTCGGATTACTCGTAGTGCGTGTGACTAAATAGGCTTTCGATTTATGTTGGCCATTTATAATCAACTAATTATAGAACGATCATGAGTGGCACCTAGTAGTACATCATGACCCCCAATTAATCGAAAGATCAACGGTTTGACCTCAGAAGTAATTCTGAACCCTTCAGCAGCTCTAATGAATCATGCCCCATTCCCTTCACCATCTTATACCCACTTTGGTTCAGGACACGGTCTATTTGTGTCAGTCCCCACTAGGCTGACTACGTCACACCTAGCCCAAGTAGTGGTCTTTCTCGTCCTTTGGATTTCTAATTACTCTCATGTATTTAAGAGACTCGCACTCTAAACATGATATGCTCTGGCCAGAGGCTTTGAGTAACAATCCGATGATAGGCCTGGGTATTCATCTCCTCGCAAGGAGTGATGAATCCTTTGTAGGCTGCTCAAACATCTTCGGGCACTTCGGCTTATACCCAATCATCCTGGGTCCACACCTCCTAGGAGATGCTTGCTTAAGATGTTAAAGTATAAGTCTCCATGACCAAGATGACTTGAACACCGCAAGTCAAAGGAACATCGCACTTAAGCTGCAGTAAGAACTTCATTGACATATCTATATAGATTACCATATGAAGTTTTACAGCTAGTCACTCCAATGAACTAGTTCCCTTAACTAGCATCCATATTTATCTCCGGACATCCCAATGTCACCAGCCAGTGAGAATCAGCTGATTAGAGAATAACCCATGCTAGTCTCAACAGAATTGATAATGTCCGTTTTATCAATTCATCGACTAGGGATATTTTCAATACTTCACAATTGCACATTTAGAGATAATCACTAGTTGTGATCCCATCACATATTCTCTTATGCTGTGAATTGTATTGCGGACATTCAGTAGATGAGTTTAAGGTCCCAATCAAATACACAAACATGTATACTCAAATAGTGAATTATCATTTATTAAAATGAATATTTACAATCATAAGGCGATTGCCTTAGGACACTTCTCTCATATCACTAACAAACTCCCACTTGGCCTAATGCAAATCGCTACGGTATCCAATACCACAGGCTCTAACATGACCCTCAAACTTGTTCTGAGGCAAGGCCTTAGTTAAAGGATCTGCTAAATTCCTTTCAGTGGGAATTTTCTCAATTTGTATGTCATTCCTACTTATAATCTCTCTGATCAGATGATAGCGGCGAAACACGTGTTTGGATCGCTGATGAGACCTTGGTTCCTTTGCTTGTGCAATAGCTCCATTGTTGTCGCAGTAAACCGGCACTGCTTCATCAATGGTTGGAACCACGCCAAGTTCGGAGACAAACTTCTTGATCCAGACTGCTTCTTTTGCTTCTTCCGAAGCTGCGATATATTCCGCTTCCGTGGTAGAATCCGCTACGGTGTCTTGTTTGGAACTTTTCCAACTTACTGCACCTCCATTCAAAGTAAATACGTATCCAGACTGAGATTTGGAGTCATCCTTATCTGTCTGGAAACTGGCATCTGTATACCCACGTATTACCATATCTCCTTTTCCATATATTAGGAACACATCCTTAGTTCTTCTTAAGTACTTAAGGATTGTCTTGACAGCCGCCCAATGATCCATTCCTGGATCCGACTGGTATCTGCTTGTGACGCTCAGAGCATACGATACATCGGGCCTAGTACACAACATAGCATACATGATAGATCCTATCGCGGATGCATAAGGAATCTTATTCATGCAAATCCTCTCGTCTTCTGTGCGCGGACACATAGACTTTGAAAGGTTGATCCCATGCCTGATGGGAAGATAACCTTTCTTGGATTCCGACATGCTAAACCTTTTTAGCACTCGGTCTATATACGTAGACTGCGAAAGACCAAGCAACCATTTTGATCTATCTCTATAGATTCTAATCCCAAGGATATAGGTTGCTTCTCCCAGGTCTTTCATGGAGAAAGTTTTGGACAACCAAATTTTAACTGTCTGTAAGACTGATATATCGTTTCCTATAAGCAATATGTCATCGACATATAGCACTAGGAATACGACTGCACTCCCACTAACCTTCTTGTACACACAAGGTTCATCAGGATTTTGTGAGAGATCAAACTCTTTGATTGTCTCATCAAAACGGATGTTCCAGCTCCTGGATGCTTGCTTTAGTCCATATATGGATCGTCGAAGCTTGCATACTTTGGTTTTATCAACCGATGTGAAACCTTCAGGTTGTATCATGTATACATCCTCAAGCAGGTTTCCATTAAGGAAAGCTGTTTTCACATCCATTTGCCATATCTCATAATCATAATGAGCTGCTATGGCCATCCGAATGGATTTAAGCATAATTACCTTCCATGTCGGTTTTCTTCTTGAAAACCCACTTGCACCCTATGGGCTTAATCCCTTTAGGTGGGTTAACCAAGTCCCATACTCGATTTTCATACATGGAATCCATTTTCGACTTCATGGCTTCGAGCCATTTATCCCTTTCTGAACATTTCAGAACATCTTCATAACTGATAGGTTCGTCATCGCTTATGAGTAACACGTCGTTCGATTCACTTATGAGAAATCCGTATCTCTTTGGAATATTGCGTGTCCTATCAGACCTACGAAGAGATGGTGTTATTTTTGGTTCAACTGATAGCTCATCATTATGAGGTATTGGTTGTGGGTCTAGACTAGGTGTCTCTGTAATGTCTATTGGAGTTTCTTGAACTTCATCAAGTTCAATGCCACTCCCACTGTTTTCTTGTAATAGAAATTCTTTTTCTAGAAATACAGCATGCCTTGAAACAAACACCTTTTGTTCCAAGGGATGATAGAATTGGTAACCCTTCGTTTCCTTAGGGTATCCAATAAATAGACATTTATCAGACTTAGCATCCAATTTGTCTGATACAGTCCACTTCACATAAGCGGGACAACCCCATATCTTAAGGTGAGTTAAGTGGGGTTTCTTACTATTCCATGTCTCATATGGAGTAGTAGAGACTACCTTGGTCGGGACTCTGTTTAGCAAGTAAACAGCTGTCTTAAGTGCATAGCCCCAAAAGGATTTTGGAAGAGTTGCATGATTCATCATCGACCTAACCATGTCCATCAAGGTTCGGTTGCGCCTCTCAGATACACCATTATGCTGTGGTGTATACGGCGGAGTCCATTGTGACAATATCCCATTGTCCCTAAGATAATCTTGAAACTCTTTACTTAAGTATTCACCACCCCGATCGGATCGAAGTATCTTAATACTTTTGCCAAGCTGTTTCTCTACTTCATTTCTGAATTCTTTGAATTTCTCAAAAGCTTCAGATTTGTGTTTCATCAAGAACACATACCCGAATCGTGAGTGATCATCGATAAAGGTGATGAAGTAGCTATAGCCTCCTTGTGCAAGAGTTGACATTTGTCCACATACATCAGTATGTATTAGACCAAGCAATTCTCCCACTGGATTACCTTTTCCAAAAAAGGGTAATTTGGTCATCTTGCCTTTTAAGCATGATTCGCATGTATCAAATGAACCGGGTTCAAATGATTCCAGAATTCCACATCGGTGTAATTCGGTCATGCGTTTCTTACTTACATGGCCAAGAAGGCAATGCCAAGTGTAGGAGTCTATTCGATTATCTATTCGAGCATGTTTGTTGCTAACTTCGATATTGAAAACGTCACCGGATAAATCTAACGTGTAGATACCATTGCACAAAGTTCCATTCCCATAAAGAACGTCATTTAAAGTTATGTAACAACAATTGTTACTAAAAGTTAAATGATAACCCTTTTCATTCAGACATGAAATAGATACAATGTTCTTTATTAACGAAGGAACGAAATAACAATTATCCAATTCTAAGACACGTCCAGTGGGGAGCTTTAGCAAATATGTTCCGATGGCAACAGCAGCAATCTTTGCTCCATTTCCAACTCGCAAATTTGCTTCTCCTTTGACGAGTCTTCTTCTATTCCTTAGCCCCTGTATGTCATTACATATATGTGAGCTACACCCAGTATCAAGTACCCAGGTGTTTGAGGAAATAGAGTGACATTCAATAACGAAGATACTTGAAGAGGATGGGGCATCGGATGCCTTATTCTTCAAGGACTCAAGATAAACCTTGCAGTTTCTTCGCCAGTGACCCTCCTTGCCACAATGATGGCAAGTTCCTTTTGGTTTCTTTTCAGTCTTTTTGGCCTTTTTCTTCTTCCCTTTATTCTGTTCTTTGGCATTCCTCTTAGAACCTTTCTTCGAGGAACCAACTAACAGTACCGTCTTTTGATCCGGCTTTACAGAAGGCTCCACAGTCTTCAGCAGGTTGAGCAACTCAGGAATGGTAGTCTCTAGTTTGTTCATCCGATAGTTCATCACAAATTGTGAATAACTTTTGGGCAAACAACTCAGAATTAAGTCAATACTTAGTTCATGATCCATTGCAAAACCGAGTGTGCTCAGTCGCTCAATATACCCCAACATCTTTAACATAAACTGCGAGGCAGAAGTGTCTTCCTGCATCTTAGTGGTGAAGAGGAGTCTGGAGACTTCGAACCTTTCGGATATCGCCTGCTCTTCAAACAACTCATGAAGATGGAAGATGATGGTATAAGCATCCATATGCTTATGCTGCTTTTGCAGCTCAGGTATCATAGAGGCTAGCATGATGCAACTCGCAAGTTCAGAATCGGTCACATGTTTCTGATAGACCATTAGCTGGTCTGGAGTTGCTCCTTCTGGAGGAGGGTTAGGAAGTTGATTTTCAAGGACATAAGCAAGCTTCTCTGCCTTGAGGACTATCCTTAGGTTTCGAAGCCAGTCCATGAAGTTTGGCCCAGTCAGTTTATTTGTGTCCAATATGGAACGCAATTTCAGAGTGTGACGACCCGACTTCTCTTAACTTCCTTAAAACGGACGTCACATTTGCTTAACCTTAACTTTACCTTATCCTTAGCCTTAGGTTAAACCTACTTGAGTCCCCTTAACTTGCTCTGAAATTTTTTTTCTTCCTTCTCTTTTTTTTCAAAAAAAAACAAAACAACTTTCATTTTATTTGCTTTGCCAGGATTTGACCCCTAGACCTCTTAGTTGTAACACTAAAGCACTAACCAGCTGCTCTACACAACTTCTCTTTAATGGTACCAGTCGACTGCTATATAGCAGTCGACTGGTACCAGGCGACTGACCTTTTGGCAGGCGCCTGGTGCATCGAACAGAAGCTACTGTTCGATAGGGCAGTCGACTGGTACTGTACCAGTCGACTGGTAAGTCTGAAAACCTGATTTTCAGATTCGAAGCCTTGTTTCAAAACTCCCCCAAACCTATACTTTCGAGCCATACAAAATCATGACACCATTTCTATACTCTATACTAGTTTTCTAAATAATTTAGCCAATCAAAACGAATCCATAAACTTGAAATTAGAACTTTTGCGGGATTTAGCAAGTTATGAAAATCTATATAACTTTAGGCTAAAGTTTGTACCAACTCTTGACTTCATGCGGAAATAAAATAGGTTATTCATACTCAACACGACTAAGACATGAAACTATATGTTTCTAAACATTTAACTTTACTAATAGGAAATAAAATGGGTTATTCATACTCAACACGACTAAGACATGAAACTATATGTTTCTAAACATTTAACTTTACTAATACTCAACCCAAACACTCTTCCACGGTTCCACCGCCACTGAGCACCAATGCAAGTCCCTTCGCCTCCTTAACTTATGCTTTTTCTTTACCTTTATCTGCAATAGAAGGAAAATGCAACTAATAAGCAAATTGCTTAGTAAGTAAATCCTAACTCACAAATCCAAACGATAAGGGATAAACATGCTCTTTTCAAAGAATGCTTACTTCCAAAATACATGCACATGGGAAAACTTACATATACTTATCATGCTCAATCATGTTGAAAACATTACTTGCATAAAACATTTGCAAACTTAACATGCTCATACATTAGCACTAACCTCTTTACTCTTACCCTTTATCATGCTTACAAAGTATCAATGTGAACTTATTGAAATAAAGACATGTACTCAAAGCTAGAACACTTGTAAATACTTATATACTTGAAAATAATATTCAACTTTCTTTAGGCCTTGACATTGTACCATGGTATCAATGTACCAATTGCGCGCATCCCTAATAGGTTTCGGGGTAGCTAGCCACCGCACCCTATTAGAGCTTCTTTCTAACTTTCTGTGGGCCTCTCTTTTGCCCGGTACATGTCACTTTACAAAAGTAAAATACTTTCTTACTCATAAAGCTTATAATTATCAAGCTATTTTTCCTTTTTCATAACTTTTTGCACTACAAAAACTTTACCTTTCTTACTTGGAATTTTCATCGAGCACCTTGCGTGCCCTTAACCCAAAACTCATTTTTGGGACTTTTCAAGAATTTAGTCTTATCATACTTAGGTCACACAACTAAAACTTAATCAAAACCAAGTTCTAAGTTAATAAACATGTTCTCTTTATAAACTTAAGACACGCAATTAGCATAAACTTAAAACATGCACTTAGATCATAAAATCAAGGTTCTACATCGGAAACGACATAACGGAAACTACTTCTATTGCAGGTGAGTGATCTACTTACCCTTTTCTTGAAGAAACTCACTAAGTATCTCGAAATTCCTAGCGTAGGGTTCTTTTCCTCTTCCTTTGCAAGAAAACTTCACCCTTGGCCCTAGGGAAGAAGCCCTAGGTTTTCTACTTCAAGAGGAAGAAGAAGGAGGAAGAAAACTCCCCCTTTCTCCCTATTTTCGCAACCTCCTCCCTCTGCTCGCGCGGCCTCCCGAAACCCTAAAAGGGGTCTTAACACAACTTAAGTGGAAGTTTAAATACCTCTTCATGAAACGGGCTAAATCAACTATAATATTATTTCGTTTCATCTTTTTCTGTGCTTGATACCCTAGCCCAGCTGGTTACTTGGATGCCCTTAAGGCTTTGCTTCCCTTGTGGTCGCGGGATCAAATCCCACCCGACCACCTTATTTTTTTCTTTCTATTTTTAATCCGAAAAGATGCTATAAAATTCCGAAAAATCCCTAATAATACCAGAAAATTATTGGGTGTTACAATCCTCCCTACCTTATAAAAAGTTCGTCCTCGAACTTAGAACAGCTCTGGATACCTTTGCCTCATGCTATCTTCTGACTCCCAGGTTGCCTCTTCATACTTCTGATTCAGCCATAAAACTTTTACTAGTGGTACCACTTTGTTCCTCAGCTTCTTATCTGCTCGATCTATTATCTGAATAGGTCGACTTTCATAACTGAGATCTTCTTGAACTTGTACCATCTGTGGCTCAATCACTTGGTTGGCATCTGGGGTATGCTTCTTTAGCATTGAGACATGGAACACATTGTGTATTGCTGACATCTCTGAGGGTAGCTCCAACTCATAAGCTACTTTGCCAACTCTTTTCGTCACTGGGTAGGGCCCTACGTATCGAGGACTTAGCTTGCCTTTCTTGCCAAATCTCATCACACCCTTCATAGGAGCTACTTTGAGGAAAACTGTATCCCCAACTTCAAACTCTAATGGTCTACGGCGTACATCGGCATAACTCTTCTGCCTACTCTGAGCAGTTTCTATTCTCTGGCGGATACTCCTTATAGCTTCTGTGGTATCATCCATGAGATCAGTCTGTGACTCCATTTCTTTCTTCTCACTACCTTCATACCAATAGAGGGGAGATCTACACCTCCTTCCATAAAGAGCTTCGTAGGGCGCCATACCAATAGTAGCCTGATAACTGTTGTTGTAGGCAAACTCAGCTAAACACAAATACTTGCACCAACTGCCTTTGAAATCTAATACATAAGCTCTGAGCATATCTTCTAGAATTTGATTCACTCTCTCTGTCTGTCCATCAGTCTGGGGATGAAAGCTGTGCTAAACTTCAGTTTGGTGCCTAGCGCTGTCTGTACGCACTCTCAAAAGTGTGAAGTGAAACGACCATTCCAATCAGAGATAATGGTTTTCGGGACTCCGTGTAGTCGGATCACTTCCTGCACATATAATTGGGCTAACTTTTCAATTGAGTAAGACACTCTGATTGCCAAAAAGTGGGCAGACTTGGTCAATCTATCTACTATCACCCAAATAGTATCATAGCCATTAGTTGTCTTTGGTAAACCAACTATGAAATCCATGGCTATGTCTTCCCATTTCCACTCTGGAATCTGAATGGGCTGTAGGACACCTCCTGGTCTCTAGTGTTCTGCCTTAACTCTCTGACATGTCAGGCAGGTGCTGACATACTTAGCTATGTCTCTCTTCATCCCTGACCACCTAAATCTTCTTTTCAAGTCCTGGTACATCTTGGTAGAACCAGGATGCATGGAGTAGGGAGTTCCATGGGCTTCTTCAAGAATCTTCTTTCTCGGCTCTTCATTCTTGGGAACACACAAACGGTCACCATAATAGAGTATCCCACTGTCAGATACTCTAAACTCTTTACTCTCTTCTTCTTGCACCTCTTGCTTGATCCTTTGGATATCGGAATCCTCAGCTTGCTCTTTCTGTATCTCTTCAAGCAAAGTGGACTCTAGTGTCAATAGGGCTAGCTGTCCATCAATAATCTCCACTCCATAATCTACTATCTCTTTCTGTAATGGTGGTGCCAATGCTGATAAGGACATCAAAGTGGCACAAGTCTTTTTACTTAGTGCATCTGCTACTTTATTTGTCTTACCAGGGTGGTAAAGGATCTCACAGTCATAATCCTTCACTAACTCAAGCCACCTTCGCAGTCTCATATTAAGGTCTTTCTGAGTGAAGAAATATTTCAGACTCTGGTGATCTGTATAAATCTTACACTGCACTCCATACAGATAATGTCTCCATATTTTTAGAGCGAAGACTACAGCTGCCAACTCCAGATCATGAGTGGGGTAATTCTTTTCATAGTCCTTGAGTTGCCTGGAAGCATAAGCTATGACTTTGCCTTCTTGCATAAGTACAGCTCCAAGTCCTAGCTTTGATGCATCACTGTATATATCAAAGCTCTTATCACCTTCGGGTACTGTAAGAATAGGAGCGCTTGTCAGTCTCTTCTTCAACTCAAGAAAACTCTGCTCACAGTCTTCAGTCCACTCATACTTCTTATTCTTTCTGGTAAGGGCTGTAAGTGGAGAGGCTATCTTTGAAAAGTCCTCTACAAACCTTCTATAGTACCCTGCCAAACCCAGAAAACTTCTGATCTCACTGGCATTCTTTGGTCGACTCCAGTTATTAACTGCTTCAATCTTGGCTGGGTCTACCATAATACCTTCCTTGGAAATGATGTGGCCTAGGAAGGCCACCTGATCAAGCCAAAACTCACACTTTGAGAATTTGGCGTACAACTCTTTCTGATGTAAGGTTTGCAATACCATCTTCAGGTGTTCGGCATGTTCTTCCTGAGTCTTTGAATACACTAGGATATCATCAATAAAGACAATGACGAACTTGTCCAGAAAATCCTTGAACACTCTATTCATTAGATCCATAAACGTTGCAGGGGCGTTTGTCACTCCAAAGGGCATGACCACAAACTCATAGTGCCCATATCTTGTACTGAAAACAGTCCTTGGTACATCACTCTCCTTCACTCTTAGCTGATGGTAACTTGATCGCAGATCTATCTTGGAGAACACTGTGGCTCCCTTCAGCTGATCAAATAAATCATCTATCCTTGGCAAAGGATATCTGTTCTTGATGGTTACTTTATTCAAAGCTCGATAATCTATGCACATTCGCATAGATCCATCTTTCTTCTTGACGAACAATACAGGAGCTCCCCAAGGTGAATGACTAGGGCGGATAAAACCCTTGTCAAGCAGCTCTTACAACTGTTCTTGCAATTCTTTCAGTTCTGCTGGCGCCATGCGATAAGGTGCCTTCGAAATTGGGTTGGTTCCTGGGGCCAACTCAATTTCAAACTCAATTTCCCGATTGGGAGGGAGTCCTGGTAACTCTTCAGGAAACACCTCGGGATAGTCACAGACTACCCGTACCTCTTTTTACTTTAACTCTTCTCTTTGCCTTGCATCTACTATATGCGCTAATAACCATAACATCCATTATCTAACATTCTCTGAGCTTGTAAGGTAGATAAGAACCTTTTTGTCTTTCTCTTTGGGTCTCCAATAAACTCGAATGGAGGTTCTGCTTCTAGTGTGAACTTGACTTTTCTCTTGCGGTAGTTTATAGAAGCATTGTACTTGCTCAAGAAGTCCATCCCTAAAATGACATCGTAATCCTTCCTCTCAAGGACTACCAAGTCACTGTAGAGCTCTCGGTTGGAAATCCAGATTGGTACAACTCTTAGCCCCTATAAGTCCTTTGGTCCCACTGCTCCCTTTTATTTGGGTTCCCTTTCCAGTTCTGCAAGTTACCTGGGATCTTTGGACTGGTACTTGCTTCTATATCATACGGGTGGCCATTATACTATTTAAGTAGTGCTCAGTGATCATGGCACTACTTATCAGTTCTTCTGAGGTTTGCGGTCTACTAACACCGTTGGCCACGTTTAACGCTATCTCAGGCCTTAACATCTTCAACATCAGTCTGACTCTCTCTTTTTCAGTGCTAACTAACTCTGGGCACAGACGAGCTAACCGATTAAACTTCTTCATTGCTTCATCCACGGATAGTTCTCCTTGTCTGAACTCCGTGAATTCATCATAGTGCTTGTTGGTTACTCGCATGTGAAAGTATTTTTCGAAGAACTCAGTCTCGAAGTCGGCCCATGTCATCTGGCTGACATTTCTCTGGCCTTGACTCTCTCTCTCTCTCCCACCATATTCTAACATCTCCCGTAAGGTAGAAAGGTGCACACTTTATCTTCTCTACCTCAGGCCAGTCCAGTAGCTTTACTATGCTTTCCAAAGTTTTGAACCATGCTTGCATCCCATGGTTCGCTTGTGCCTGAGAAATTCTCTGGCTTCGGTTTCTTCTACTGAATGAGGTACGCTTCTTGCCTTACCCTCCTTGCCGGGACTATAGATGTAACCGATGGATCGTCGGTCACAAATGGTGCCACTACCTTCTCCACCAGCGGGGTAATGGGAGCGGCCTACTGGTTAGTCATCATGGTGGCAATAACTTGCTGCTATTCTACTACTTACCTTTGTAATCGAGCCACCGCCTCTAAAAGATTTGGTGGTGGTACTGACTTTGTTGCCTCTTGCCCTTTAGGAGCTCGCTCCTCATTTTGGGTCTTTCTAGGACGTCCTCTTGACATTCTCTTACTCTATATCATAAAGAGACTATGTTGCCTCTTGCCCTTTAGGAGCTCGCTCCTCATTTTGGGCCTTTCTAGGACGCCCTCTTGGCATTCTCTTCCTTTATATCATAAAGAGAAGGTGGACATTACTTATCATCATACTTATAGAGACAGGACATTACTTCAATAAGGACATTTCATAAATAAGGATATTTCATTACTTCACTATCATTCTACTCATATCATCATACTCATATGACATATGTCATATCATCATACTATCATCATACTCATATAGCATATGTTATATCATATGTCATCTTACTCATATAACATATACTGATCATGCACATAATAGCGTATGATAATACTAACATACTTCCTTATCATCATGCACTTACTGATACTAGCAATCAATAATGAAAAGCATACAAAACTACAATATATAAACTTCTTACTTGGTAGGCGGCAGGATTGATGCTTGATGTCAGTGTGGCGGAAGGATGGAACTTTGCTCTGATACCACTCTGTGACGACCCGACTTCTCTTAACTTCCTTAAAACGGACGTCACATTTGCTTAACCTTAACTTTACCTTATCCTTAGCCTTAGGTTACACCTACTTGAGTCCCCTTAACTTGCTCTGAAATTTTTTTTCTTCCTTCTCTTTTTTTTCAAAAAAAACAAAACAACTTTCATTTTATTTGCTTTGCCAGGATTTGACCCCTAGACCTCTTAGTTGTAACACTAAAGCACTAACCAGCTGCTCTACACAGCTTCTCTTTAATGGTACCAGTCGACTGCTATATAGCAGTCGACTGGTAGCAGTCGACTGGTACCAGGCGACTGACCTTTTGGCAGGCGCCTGGTGCATCGAACAGAAGCTACTGTTCGATAGGGCAGTCGACTGGTACTGTACCAGTCGACTGGTAAGTCTGAAAACCTGATTTTCAGATTCGAAGCCTTGTTTCAAAACTCCCCCAAACCTATACTTTCGAGCCATACAAAATCATGACACCATTTCTATACTCTATACTAGTTTTCTAAACAATTTAGCCAATCAAAACGAATCCATAAACTTGAAATTAGAACTTTTGCGGGATTTAGCAAGTTATGAAAATCTATATAACTTTAGGCTAAAGTTTGTACCAACTCTTGACTTCATGCGGAAATAAAATAGGTTATTCATACTCAACACGACTAAGACATGAAACTATATGTTTCTAAACATTTAACTTTACTAATAGGAAATAAAATGGGTTATTCATACTCAACACGACTAAGACATGAAACTATATGTTTCTAAACATTTAACTTTACTAATACTCAACCCAAACACTCTTCCACGGTTCCACCGCCACTGAGCACCAATGCAAGTCCCTTCGCCTCCTTAACTTATGCTTTTTCTTTACCTTTATCTGCAATAGAAGGAAAATGCAACTAATAAGCAAATTGCTTAGTAAGTAAATCCTAACTCACAAATCCAAACGATAAGGGATAAACATGCTCTTTTCAAAGAATGCTTACTTCCAAAATACATGCACATGAGAAAACTTACATATACTTATCATGCTCAATCATGTTGAAAACATTACTTGCATAAAACATTTGCAAACTTAACATGCTCATACATTAGCACTAACCTCTTTACTCTTACCCTTTATCATGCTTACAAAGTATCAATGTGAACTTATTGAAATAAAGACATGTACTCAAAGCTAGAACACTTGTAAATACTTATATACTTGAAAATAATATTCAACTTTCTTTAGGCCTTGACATTGTACCATGGTATCAATGTACCAATTGCGCGCATCCCTAATAGGTTTCGGGGTAGCTAGCCACCGCACCCTATTAGAGCTTCTTTCTAACTTTCTGTGGGCCTCTCTTTTGCCCGGTACATGTCACTTTACAAAAGTAAAATACTTTCTTACTCATAAAGCTTATAATTATCCAGCTATCTTTCCTTTTTCATAACTTTTTGCACTACAAAAACTTTACCTTTCTTACTTGGAATTTTCATCGAGCACCTTGCGTGCCCTTAACCCAAAACTCATTTTTGGGACTTTTCAAGAATTTAGTCTTATCATACTTAGGTCACACAACTAAAACTTAATCAAAACCAAGTTCTAAGTTAATAAACATGTTCTCTTTATAAACTTAAGACACGCAATTAGCATAAACTTAAAACATGCACTTAGATCATCAAATCAAGGTTCTACATCGGAAACGACATAACGGAAACTACTTTTATTGCAGGTGAGTGATCTACTTACCCTTTTCTTGAAGAAACTCACTAAGTATCTCGAAATTCCTAGCGTAGGGTTCTTTTCCTCTTCCTTTGCAAGAAAACTTCACCCTTGGCCCTAGGGAAGAAGCCCTAGGTTTTCTACTTCAAGAGGAAGAAGAAGGAGGAAGAAAACTCCCCCTTTCTCCCTATTTTCGCAACCTCCTCCCTCTGCTCGCGCGGCCTCCCGAAACCCTAAAAGGGGTCTTAACACAACTTAAGTGGAAGTTTAAATACCTCTTCATAAAACGGGCTAAATTAACTATAATATTATTTCGTTTCATTCTTTTTTGTGCTTGATACCCTAGCCCAGCTGGTTACTTGGATGCCCTTAAGGCTTTGCTTCCCTTGTGGTCGCGGGATCAAATCCCACCCGACCACCTTATTTTTTTCTTTCTATTTTTAATCCGAAAAAATGCTATAAAATTTCGAAAAATCCCTAATAATACCAGAAAATTATTGGGTGTTACACAGAGAAGACATGATCGAGTGATTAACCTAGAAATACAAATTGAGTTTATGTGAGAAGAATGATTAAAGAATGTATCAACATACATTAAAAATCCTATTTATTTTTCAAATTGAATAACCCTTTTTATCAATTCGGGAGATCGTAGGAACATCTCCAAATAGGTTGATATCCAACCATAGATAAGAACCACCATGGCTGTGGCCATCAAGTTATTCATAGCTATGAAGGTAGGTAATTATACCGATTACATATCACATATATGTAACTATCACATTATGCTATCAACTAATTGAATGTTTGCATAAATTATTGGGTTGTTAACTCATTAACAAGTATGCGACATTATACATAGCACCCAACTGCACCTCTCTTTACATCAACCTTGGCTGTGGCACAACAAATCGATGCTCCAAGCTTAAGGCTGACCCATTAATCAAGAAATAGTTTTAATATGGTTGGAGCTCATTCAACCGTTTAGTCAGGCTTGGATGTGTCCAACAACCAAAACTAAGGATTGACCTCTGACTCCAACTACATTATTCATAAACTAATTCCATGGTTTGAACATGTTGAGGTTCAAGCTGGGCATGGATGTGTCCATCAACCCAAACGAGAAACAAAACTCCGATTCTAACCATATTAATGGAAGGTGTTGGCCTTAATATTTTGTAAGGGATTTTGGGTCTCATCTTTTCTAAGCACATTCATGACATATAATCATGTCATGACTAACGATTTCCTTAATAAAGTATGTATGTGACTTAAGTTATCAAGTCTCATTAATTGAATTAGGAACCGGATTTCCTAATTCTAATTTCATACTTTATTGAAGGAATTGTTTTGGGAAACAATTTCCTAAATTGTCATAATCAATTTCGGAAATAATATGTTTAAGACTTTGATTTCTCTAAATCAAAACTTGTTAAATTAAGAGACAATTCCCTTAATTCAACCACATATTATTTTCATGAAAATCTCATTTAAGAAACTCTATAGGAAACCATTTTCCTAATTAATTTTGGAGACAACAATATGTAAGAGCATCACCTCTTAAAACATATTTTATTCATGGATTTAATTAATTACCAAAAATCGTTTTCTAAGGGTGGCTCCCCGAGGCTCAGATACCCAAAGAAAAGTAATTTGTCGTAAATCCAATTTGGTCCGCTTCGGAGGCGCAACCAAATTAAACATGACAATTTCATTTAAAATTGGGAAATTAAATTACAACAACTAACTTTAAATTGGACGGCTCCCCGAGGCTTAATCCAAAATAAAGAATTTTGTTGTCAATTTAAAAACCAATTCAAATTTAATTGTCAATTAATTGTCCATAAATTTGTCTAGACTTTCTTGAAAGAAAGTGCCCAAAATTGCGAGATTTCATAATAGGTTTTCAGAATAATTGTAAGTTTCTGGTACAAAGAAAACTTACATATTTCCAAAGTTGGAAAATTTCTAAAATAGAAAATTTCCAAGATTGGAAAGTTTCCAAAGATGGGAAGTTTTCACAATTATTATAAAATTTCAAAAACTAGGAAATTTCAAACGTTTGCGAAATTTCATGAGGATTTCCAAACTTTGAAATTCCTAAATCTAAAATTTATTATAATTGGAAAGATTCTATAATTGAAAAATTTTCCAAAATTGAGATCATGACAAAGTTTTCCGCAAAACAATTTTATGATTATGTCGAACACTAACCGGCTCTGATACCACTGTTGGGACCGGGTGCATGTTGACAAGGATACAGGTTCGTAATATTTTAAAATTTTACGTGCAGCGGAAGAATTAGTATAAAATAATTTCACAAATTATTTTAACCACGTATCTAGCATGCGACCTTATGATGTGTGGACGTAATCATAAATTAAAACATTACGGAAAAGTAAACTAATTTACTTTGTACCTCGCGTAACTCGAAGAAAAGGGACGAGATCCAACCGTAGCGTCCCTTGGAAGCTCCGCCTCTATTCGCGTCCACGCTGAGTTCTCTTCGGGATGACTTCGCAAAGTCACGAGTTTTGTGCTGACGAGAACTACTAGATTCTCTAAAGCACAACTAGAAGATCAAGAGAAAAAAAAGGAAACTAACCATCAAGAATCAGAATCTAAATTCCGGGAAGGAAGGAGATGTGATCCGCTTCTTCTTCTTCTTGGTTGGCTTCTCCTTCTTCTTGATGGCTCACGGCAACGAAAGGTTGGAGGTGCGCCGGCCCTAGCTCTCAAGGAGGGCGCCGGCCCTAGGATGCCCTAAGGGGCGCCGGCCCTAAGGGGAAGAAAGAAGAGAGAATAAAAGAAAGAGAGGGAGAGAGTTAATCTCTTGATAGCTCTATATCGATTAGGAATTCAAGGCTTGCCTTTGGTTCCTTTATATAGTGGCCTCTCCCTTACCAAGTCTCTCTTTTAACGGAATTAACGGAATTAGTTATCATAAGAATTTTATCTTATAAAATTTCTTATGACTTATTCCGTTATGCCTAGTTTTATTATAACTAACTTTATAATAAAACAAATTCTTCTCTCCTTTAATTATGGAATAAATTTTATAAGAAATTTATAAACTTTCTTATTATGAAAAAAAATCAATTCATAATTGATTTTATAAAATTAAAATAAACCATTCCATGGATCATTTTAATTTCCATAAAAAGAATAAATTTCTATAAATTTCTTTATACAAATTTATTTATTCATAATTTATAAAACAAATTGCGCTAGATTTATTTTATTAATTAAACCAAATAAATTGGTTTCTTCCCCTTGTTGTGGCCGGCCAAACCAAAGGGGGTTATCACCCTCTTTGGTCGTCCAAACCGAGCCGAACCGATCGCGAATTAAACTCATTTAATTCGCCCAATAAGCCTTCAAAAGACTTAGCCATTTTAAGTTTCCGTTGCGCCTCTGATTAACTCAGATTCGACTTATTTCTCTTGATTGGAAAATCCAATTTTCAACTCATTTTATATCCCTCGGATTACTCGTAGTGCGTGTGACTAAATAGGCTTTCGATTTATGTTGGCCGTCTATAATCAACTAATTATAGAATGATCATGAGTGACACCTAGTAGTACATCATGACCCCCAATTAATCGAAAGATTAACGGTTTGACCTCAGAAGTAATTCTGAAACCCTTCAGCAGCTCTAATGAATCGTGCCCCATTCCCTTCACCATCTTATACCCACTTGGTTCAGGACACGGTCTATTTGTGTCAGTCCCCACTAGGCTGACTACATCACACCTAGCCCAAGTAGTGTCTTTCTCGTCCTTTGGATTTCTAATTACTCTCATGTATTTAAGAGACTCGCACTCTAAACATGATATGCTCTGGCCAGAGGCTTTGAGTAACAATCCGACGATAGGCCTGGGTATACATCTCCTCGCAAGGAGTGGTGAATCCTTTATAGGCTGCTCAAACATCTTCGGGCACTTCGGCTTATACCCAATCATCCTGGGTACACACCTCCTAGGAGATGCTTGCTTAAGATGTTAAAGTATAAGTCTCCATGACCAAGATGACTTGAACACCGCAAGTCAAAGGAACATCGCACTTAAGCTGCAGTAAGAACTTCATTGACATATCTATATAGATTACCATATGAAGTTTTACAGCTAGTCACTCCAATGAACTAGTTCCCTTAACTAGCATCCATGTTTATCTCCGAACATCCCAATGTCACCAGCCAGTGAGAATCAGCTGATTAGAGAATAACCCATGCTAGTCTCAACAGAATTAATAATGTCCGTTTTTATCAATTCATCGACTAGGGATATTTTCAATACTTCACAATTGCACATTTAGAGATAATCACTAGTTATGATCCCATCACAAATTCTCTTATGCTGTGAATTGTATTGCGGACATTTAGTAGATGAGTTTAAGATCCCAATCAAATACACAAACATGTATACTCAAATAGTGAATTATCATTTATTAAAATGAATATTTACAATCATAAGGCGATTGCCTTAGGACACTTCTCTCATATCACTAACAGAGAGGGGGGGTGAGTAGTACTGTAGCCATCTTACAATGCCAGAAAGATAGTAGAGAGAATTCCGAATTTGTAAAAACAAAAATAACAGAATGTACCAAGACTTTTGTCTTGGATTAGCAGTATGGGATCAAAAAATGTAACTAAAGAGAACTTCAAAAACTGGCAAAATTACCCTTAAAAAAACTACGGAAAATCTAAAAAGTGCTCAAGTGGTGGTTTCACCAAATTTGAGCAGCCCTCACTCTATTACCAATTGTAGGATCGAGATTGAGCGATAGAGGGAGGGGGGGGGGGAGAATATCGCTTAGCAAAAATTTCGAATTTAATACTTAAATAAAGTAAGCAAAATACACAGCGGAAGCTTTTAGAGTAAGCATAGGAGTTAGAGAAAGAGAGCATCGGAAATAAGCAACAAATCACGATCGCTAACTTAAGTTGGTTTTACTTGTTTCGGAGTCTTGACCGGCCTCTACTGCAAGGCCCATGATCCTTGATCGTTTACTTTGGGCGTTACTAAAAATCGCAAGAATGTTTATAAGTTACAAACTGAAGTGTGCAATAAAAGAATGAACAATTGTACCGACTCCTGAAATGAGAGGATAAATCATTGTTCGGAGAGTCAGATGGCATTTCAACGTTATCTAAACTTCGGTCGTGTGACAAACAGAATAAGAAAGTGATCGCAGTGCTTGAATTTATGCTTTGGACTGCTATACTCGACCCCTTTTTATAGTACTTACTCAGGCACTTGAATGGCCATTTAGGCGCCCCCGTTGCAACGGATCGGGCGGAAACTCTATTTGTTGCTCAGTCAAATTCTATCCTGGTTAGGCGCCTGAGTCCCTTTCCGGCGCCTGAGTGTTGACGTGGAACCTCCACTCAGCACTCGCCACGTTCGCTAGGAATCTGACCGTTGTGCCAGCTCAGCCTCCGTTTGCCAGCTCTTAGGAGCCTGAGTCCCATTCAGGTGCCCCAGTCAAGCTGCTTTCTCATTTTAGTTGTAACATGGGTTTGTTCCATACATCCAATAATATATAATGAAAATATGTATGAATCACAGCAAGTGTTGTCTTGGTCTTGACTTTCAGGTTTCACCCGAAACCCTAGGTAGGATCGATGCCTACTGTTCCCTCTCCGGGGAACGCGTCCTCACCTACTCCTCTTAGGAGAGTTTATCTGTTGCCACCCAGAACCTCAGGTTGGACTTTTGGTTGACCTCTGAGAACCCGAAACTCGACGACGTTCGACCTCGACCCATCTCGACTCCTGTCCGCGATCCCCACTAGGCAAAGTCTTCTGTTCGGTCCCCCGGACCAAGTCTTCGTGCTCGACTTCACTTGTCAAGTCATCGTTACCCGATCCCCGACTAGGATTTCATGCTCAACCCTGCAAGTCAAGACTTCTTACCTAGCTTACCTAGGACTTTCCTACACTCTCCACAAATCCATTAGTACAACATACTAGCTTAACATGAACCCTTTGCCACTTATCAAAACAAGGTTTGATCTAGTGCTTCCGGAACCAATAGAGCCGATTTAATACTCTATCTATTTTTCCTGTCCTATATTTGTGCTAAATTTGTTTTGTAGGGTATAGTTTATTCTGGACTAACATTGTGTTACAGGGTTATTTCTGTAAAACTTACCTCGAATGAATAGTAGCCTAGGCACCTCAGGTGGGACTTGAGGCACCTCAGTTTAGTCCGGAGGCACCTCAGATGGTTGAAGGTGCCTCCAAGTAGATAAGTGCTGAGAATAGAATTTCAGCATCCGAGGTGCCTCAGCTTGGATCCGAGGTGCCTCAGCTAGGAACTAAGGCATCTCACTTGGGATCAGAGGCACCTTCTGAAGTATAAGCAGTGAATACGAAGGCTTCGGATCAGAAAAAACATCTCAGATATGAGGCGTCTCAGCTACTCTATAAAAGCAAAATTAAAAAATTAGAAATGAGGCATCTCACTTATTATTAGGACAGTGTACCTTTGCTAATATCAAAATATATGTTCAATTGTGGTGTACCCTACACTAACAATCTCTCCTTTTTTGATGTTTGGTAACCTAATTCATAGTTAAATTAAAATAGCATGTATAATAATAGAGATAAATAACTCCCCTTCAAATAAACCTCCCCGTGGATGTGATATCTCTTCCCCTTTAACTAACATAAAAAATAAGGGGTTGTAAAAAGGTTGTATTAAAAATTATTTAAAAAGGTGAATAATTCAAGTTTTAAAACATAGATCTGTGAGTTTCAACATTTAACTTAGATTTAAAATTGTATTGAAATAGTTGTGGTTTGAAGACTAGTTCAATTTAAAGGTGTTAAGCTTTAAGTTAAAGCTTAATGTTCAAAATTATGCTTAAAAGTAGTTTAAAATTTTCTACTTAAAGAATTAAAGTCAAAAATTAGATTTGAAGATTTAATTTTGAAAATAAGGTTTAAGGTGAAATAAATTTAAGTTAAAATTTAAGTCAAAATTAGTTTATGTTAAAAGTTATTTAAGTGTTTAGAAAATAATGAGGCCTTTTAGTTGAAAAGTTAAGTTTTAGAATTAAGCTTAAAATTTAAAAGTTTAAGTTTACAGTTTTAAAGATTAATTTATATTTTAAAAATTTAAAGTATAAATTAAGTTTGAAAAATAAGTTTTGAAAATTAATATAAGTTTTAAGTTTAAAAGCTAAATTTTGAAAATAATTTCAAAGTTTTTGAAAAAGTTTGTTTTGAAAAAATTGTATTTTGAAAATAAGTTTTTTTTTAAAAAAAATTGTTTTGAAAACTTTATTTTGAAAATAAGTTTTGAAAAAATAATTGTTTTGAAAAATAAGTTTTAAAAAAATTTGTTTCGAAAAATATGTTTGAAAAAAATTGTAAGTCTTGTTGTTATCTGATGTGTTAATCTAGTGTGCATGAAGATTACCTAGTAGGTCTGGAGGACCTGACACTAGGCAGGAAGTCTTGACAGATCGTGGAAATCAAGCAAGAAGTCCAAATGGGTGGACATCTGTCAGGAAGTCTCGGTAGGTCTAGAGGACCCGATACCGAGAAAGTGGAAGCATGACGAGCCGATCCGATGCCAAGCTGAAGTCCAGATAGGTATGGGAGATTCGATGTTTGGCAGGTGAGTGAGGTAAGCTTCTTGAGGAGAGAGTTGTCAGGTTGTATCCCTCTGGGACAGCCTTAGGCACTGATCTAACTAGAGAAACCTACAGAGGTTTTCTGAGTTGAGATCAGAATAGTTGTGACTGTCGATTACTCATATATTCCTTTATTTATTTGTGCTAACCTCTATTTTGTAGGGTAAATTATGTTTTACATTACTGCTATGCTAACACTCTTGTGTAGGAAGTTAAACTCAGTTGACAATCAGATCAGTTGACTGATCACTGGATCAACCGACTGATCATGCTTGAGTAGACAACCGCAAAGCCAAATTAGTATGATTCCAGAGTTATCCGTCGGCATATCAAAGGATCAGTCGACGGATACATATATGGCATGGCACGTGCACGCATATGGATGTTTTTTATCGGTCAACCCATTAGGGCTTAGGTTGACAAATCACATTAAATGTTGCGATAGCCAAGTAGAGCAAAAGAGGAAGGGCACAGACTTCCGTCGATTGAACAGAAGGTCAGTTGACCGATCCTACCAGTTGACTGAATGATTTTTCTGTCGATGGATAGAGGCCTATATAAGGAGCTTGAGACTAGCATTTTGAGACATTTTTTTTACTCGCCTCATTCCCACTTTCTGCGTTGATGAACTGCTTCTGATCTACTACATCGACGTCAGAAAGCTCATCGACTCACTGCACTTATGATCTTCTATTTCTTGTCGGTATAATTTTTATTATTATACTTGTACTCATACCTAAAAAGGGGATTAGTAGATTGTTACTAATCCCCTTACATTTTGTACGATATTACTTTCACCGAATGATTTTCGGAGAAAGGATTATAGTGGATTACCCATCAAGAGCAGTTGAGGACTGCAGGCGGAGTAGGAGTCGCCAAAGGCTTTGAACCATGTAAAAAGAAACTAGTCATTTTTTCACTATTTTACCTTTACATACTCTATTTTTGTCTTACATATACAAGTAAAGAAAGAATATTAGTAAAATTGAATGCGATTCACCCCCCCCTCTCTATCTTTTATGATCCTATAATCGTAACTATCATGTCCCTTTGCATTATAGTAATTGTCGTGTCTATTGGTGTAATCGCCCTTGGATCATGGTTGTCCAGTTTGATTGATCTCGAGTGGGTTTGAGTTTGAGTTTTGATGTTTGACAAGATGTGTGTAATAAGTCAAGTGGGTCAAGGTTGACTAGAGACTTGACTAGTGAAGTCCTAACTCAAGGGTTAGACAAAGGTAAAGTCCTAGTGAGACTAGGCAGATCCAGTTGGGAACTAAGTGGAGTCCAAGGTGAGTTTGTTGGGAGCTAAACATTGTGGGATCAGTTAGAATCGATAGAGGGGGGGGTGAATATCGATCGACAAATTTTCGGAAAACTTAGAATAATTTGCGCAGCAGAAAAACAAATCAATGCTAACACGTTTGTTTTTACTTGGTTCGGAGTCGCAGTCGGCTCCTACTTCAAAGCCCACAGTCCTTGACCGTTTACGATGGGCAATTCTATATTTCATAAAATTATTACAATTTGAAGTTCGAATATAGAATTAAAATACAACACTTTAATAAAAAGGATATACCGATGACCGGAGAAAAATGAATGTCGGAGCTGCGGGTCATCGTTGCCGCTTGAGTCTTGAGCACGGAGCGTTTGGAGCAGAGCGCCTGAAAAAATTCGTAGAAAGAAGTTGTGTTTGAAGCCAAGGGGGAGACCCCCTTTATATACTAGTCTCTGGGGAGCCTGTGTTAAAGGGGGTGCCTGACACGTGACCCATTCTGCGCGAAACTCAATCCGCAGACTTGGCCAGCACTTATCCCTTCAACTGGAGCGCCTGAGCTGACTGGGGCGCCTATATGAACACAGACGCGTACGCCTCATATGTGGTTCTGGAGACTTGTTTCGATTGTGCCTAGAAACACCCTTGTCTGGGTCGCCTGTATCAACATAGGCGCCTGATCAAACAAGCTCCTGACCTCATTTAGGCGCTTAGGAGAAGAAACGTCCATCCCTTTGTTCCTGCAACCAGGGTTAGTTCCAAAACACAAATAACATATAAATGATATAAGTTAAGCATAGTTTAACAGCCTGAGCTGTCTTGGTTCTGACTTTGGGCTTCCGAAATGGAACCCTAGGTTGAACTGACGCCTAATGTTCCCTCCTTCAGGGAACACGTCCTCACCTACTCCTCTCAGGAGAGTTTACCTGTTAGCCAACCGGCTCCTCCGGTTGGACTTTTGACTAATCCCCCGGATCAGGTCATCGTGCCCAGTCCGCGACCAGGACTTATTGCCCAGCTTCACTCACCAGGTCATCGGTGCTCAGTCCACGACCAGGACTTATTGCCCAGCTTCACTCACCAGGTCTTCAGTGCCCAGTCTATAACCAGGACTTATTGCCCAGCTTCACTCACTAGGTCTTCGGTGCCCAGTCCACGACCAGGACATATTGCCCAACCTTATGTCAAGACTTAAGTGCCCAGCCTGCGGCCAGGACTTATTGCCCAATTCTTAGAAACAGGACTTCATGTCTAGTGTACCTAGGACTTTTCCTGCACACTTGAGTAGCATTGTTAGATCACGATAAAACCTTAACTTCTGAAACCTTTGCCATTATCAAAACACAGGCTTGACTTTGGTGCTTCCGGTACTAACAATATAACGCCCCAAAATTCCCATTTTTAGTTCTTAAAGTCCTTAGAATTATTTAAAAATGGTTTAGAAATATTCTAGATATTTTTAGGGATTTTTAGAATATTTTTATGGAATTTTTCGAGTCCGTTTAGTATATAAAAAAAAAGAAAAACATTTAAGGACAGCCGGGAGTTCGAACCCGCGACCACCAGGAGACCAGGAGCGCGCGCGACCAGCTGGGCTAGGGTATCAAGCACAACAAAGGATGGAGAGAAATATATTTAAGGTGTAGTTAGGTTAATCCGCCCCCATAAGTATAACTAGGTAATTAAAGAGAGAAGTTTTATTTCTCTCCTCTCCAAACCCTCACGCCGACCTCTCCTCTCTTGGGCGAAACAACACCAAGCTCTAGGGGGCCGGCCAAGACTCTCCTCTAAGAGATCTTCCAATATTCGGAATCCCCGCGACGAGAGAAACGCGTAGGCGCGAAGAATTCTCCGAGATCTCAAATTTCTTCCGAGCCCTATACGTCAATCTTGGTTGTAAGTCCAAGATATCAATGTAAGTACTGCTCACCTGCAGTAAGAGGCGGTTTTTCCGCAAGAATTTCCCTTAAATGTTTTTAAAAGAGATATTTCCTTTTTGTTTAAGTTTTTGCATGTGATCTTAGTTCATTATATGCTTGTATAAGTTTGATAAAGCACCCTATGTGAGATTAGGGGCTAAGAAAGTTATGAGAAAAGAAAAGAGAAGATAAAGATAAGAAAAGAAAAGGCCAAGGCCTTAAGAAATCCCCAAAAGTTAAGACTTAGGGATTTTAGCACGCAAGGTGCTCGAGAAAATGCCAAGGCATTTACAGATAAGAAAGAAAAGAAAGATAAGCTATTTTATTTTCTAAGGCCAGTACCCGGCGTCCAAGGGCGTCGTTAAAGAAATCCAGGTGTCCAATTCCAAGGTCTTGGCCCTGGTAGACCAAGGTCTGCTCTATTAGGATTGGTGGCTCGCTACCCCAACCTTTTAGGGAACGCGCATGAGATGGTACTTACGTCTTCAGTGGATCCAAGTGATTATTATTTTCAAGTATATGCTTTAGCAAAGTTTCTAAAGTTTAAAGAGTTTTCAAAAAGTTAAAGAATAGCTAAAGTTTCAAGTTGAGCCAAGACAAGTAAATTGAGATTTATTAATGCTTGAGTATGCATGTTTTGAGTTATACATGTTCTTAGTTTTCATTCAAGCATATAAGTATCTCATATGATTTTCATATTGTTCAAGAAGCATGTTTGCACATTTCGAGATTTTGTGAGCTAGATAGTACTTACTAAGCTTTTTGCTTACTAGTTGCATTTCCTCTTACTGCAGATAAAGGTAAAGGCAAGCAATTCTGAAGGAAGGCGACGAGGCGGTGCTGAGTAAAGTGTGTGTGGTGGCTGATTTTGGAGAGATCCTTGAGACGAGACAATTTAGTTATTTGAATTACAATGTTTTAGTTTATTCAAATTTCAAGTTCTTGCATTATGGAGTTTAGCGAACATTTAAGCTTTGGATAGTTTTACATGCTCAATTTCTTAGAGTAAAGATTCCATGTCATTTCATTTAGCATACATATCCTTATGATTGCATTGGATGAGTAGAAGTGTGAGTAGTTTGAAATATTGATACTTTGTTAGAGAAATAGATGCATGTGCCAAGATAGTATTAATTTCCCTTTGAATCAAGTTTTATTGCTTAAGTATGTTTAGAAAAGTTGCTTTCTCATTTGATAATGCCTTAGGGATGTTTCAGAATTTTGTGTGATGAGTTTCAATGGTTAGAAGTTAAGTTTGGTACAAACTCTAGCTTAAAGTCTATGTAGATTTTTCATAACTTGCTAAATTCCGCAAAAGTCCTAATTTCAAGTTTATGGATTCATTTTGATGGGCTAAATTGTTTAGAAAACTGGTATAGAGTATAGAAATGGTGTCATGATTTTTATATGGCTCGAAAGTATAGGTTTGGTGGAGTTTTGAAACAAGGCTTCGAATCTGAAAAACAGGTTTCAGACTTATCAGTCGACTGGTACAGTATCAGTCGACTGATACCCGTAAGCTGAGTTGGGCGAGGCAAGTTTCAATAAGTATTTTCTTACGAGTTTTTGAGAAAGAAAGTGTGACATGGTATCATGCATGACTATTTAAGTTAGAATATCATTCTTAAATAGATTAAAAAGAAAAAAAAAGATTTCCGCATTTTTAGTCGTGCATTAGAGTCGAGAAGTAGACAAAAGTAACGATCCGTCTAAGGCAGGAGAAGGCGGGTCGCTACAGGTGGTATCAGAGTAGTTCCCATTCTCCAGCATCACACACACATCAGCATCAACCTTGCCGTCTTCAAGTAAGAAAGTTTTAAGTTTCAGTTTTTCTATTGCTCCTTTACTTAATTGCAGTATAGAGAAATGCTTAAGTACTTACTCATATATGCATAGAACAAGGAAGCATGTTTAATACCTTAGCATCACGGAATCATGTTTAATCCCTAGAATGGATATTAGGTTACTAAGTAAGAAGACAAGTTTATACCTAGAGAGGTAGTAGTGATTTCTTGTTCCCTTATGCATTATTAGATGGCAAGAAGAGGCCGAGCTCCTAATGCAAGGGACAGAACTCCAGTTCAAGATAACAATGAGCCTAGCACAGAACAGCCAAACCTAATGGCAGTCATTGCTCAAATGCAAGTTCAGATTACAGAACAACAGAAGGCCATCGCCACACTGATGGCAAATCAGCACCCAGTGCCCCCTACACCACCCACAGCAGGAGTGGAGGGCGTCCTTCATGTTGTGATCTTAGTATAGCAAGACCAAGGTCTTGATTTGCCCAAACACAAGGTTTGGAGGATTTCGGCATGTAAGGTGTCCGATAAAAGTTCTGAGTAAGACCAAGGTCTTACTAAGCCCAAGAACGAGCTATAGGACTAAGAAATGAGATAAGAATCAAGACCAAGGTCTTGTTGTATCCTAAAGCAAGTTTGAGAACATTACCGTTAAGTGTTAAGTTATACATTTGAGGACGCCCTAGAAAGGCCCAAACGAGGAGCAAGTTCCCAGAGGGCAAGAGGTAACAGAGTCAGTACCACCACCAAATCTCTTAGAGGTGGTGGCTCGGGAGAGTAAGGCAAGAAGCATACCTCATTCAGTAGAAGAAACTGAAGCCAGGGAATTTCCCAGGCACAAGTAAACCATGTGATGCTTAAGCATGGTTCAAAACGTTGGAAAGAATAGTAGGGCTACTGGACTGGCATGTGGTAGAGAAGATAAAGTGTGCATCTTTCTGCCTTACGGGAGATGCTAGAATATAGTGGGAGAGAGTCAAGGCCAAGAGAAATGTCAGCCAGATGGCATGGGCCAACTTCGGGACTGAGTTCTTCGAAGAATACTTTCACATGCAAGAAACCAACAAGCATTATGATGAATTCACGGAGTTCAGACAAGGAGAACTATCCGTGGATGAAGCAGTGAAGATGTTTAAGCGGTTAGCTCATCTGTGCCCAGAGCTAGTTAGCACAGGAAAAGAGATGGTTAGGCTAACGCTCAAGATGTTAAGGCCTGAGATAGCATTAGAGAGGGCTAGCAGTGTTAAGAGGCCACAAACCTCCGAAGAACTAATACGTGGTGCTTTGATCACTGAGCACTAATTAAACAGTATAAAGGCCACCAGAAAGGTTGAACGATGAAGTTCTTAGCAACCTTACCGTCAGGGGTGTTAGTGATATGAGAGAAGTGTCCTAAGGCAATCGCCTTATGATTGTAAACATTTATTTTAATAAATGATAATTCACTATTTGAGTATACATGTTTGTATTTGATTGGGATCTTAAACTCATATACTGAATGTCCGCCATACAATTCACAGCATAGGAGAATTTGTGATGGGATCACAACTAGTGATTATCTCTAAATGTGCAAATGTGAATTGTTGGAAATATCCCTAGTCGATGAATTGATAAATACGGACACTATCAATTCTGTTGAGACTAGCATGGGTTATTCTCTAATCAGCTGATTCTCACTGGCTGGTGACATTGGGATGTCCGGAGATAAACATGGATGCTAGTTAAGGGAACTAGTTCATTGGAGTGACTAGCTGTGAGACTTCATATGGGAATCTACATGTAGATATGTCAATGAAGATCTTACTGCGGCTTAAGTGCGATGTTCCTTTGACTTGCGGTGTTCAAGTCATCTTGGTCATGGAGACTTATACTTTGACATCTTAAGCAAGCATCTCCAAGGAGGTGTGGACCCAGGATGATCGGGTATAAGCCGAAGTGCCCGAAGATGTTTGAACAGCCTACAAAGGATTCACCACTCCTTGCGAGGAGATGTATACCCAGGCCTATCGTCGGATTGTTACACAAAGCCTCTGGCCAGAGCATATCATGTTAAGAGTGCGAGTCTCTTAAATACATGAGAGTAATTAGAAATCCAAAGGACGAGGAAGACACTACTTGGGCTAGGTGTGACGTAGTCAGCCTAGTGGGGACTGACACCATAGACCGTGTCCTGAACCAAGTGGGTATAAGGTGGTGAAGGGAATGAGGCACGATTCATTAGAGCTGCTGAAGGGTTTCAGAATAATTTCTTCTGAGGTCAAACCGTTGATCTTTCGATTAATTGGGGATCATGATGTACTACTAGGTGCCACTCATGATCGTTCTATAATTAATGGGTTAATTATAGACGGCCAACATAAATCGAAAGCCTATTTAGTCACACGCAATACGAGTAATCCGAGGGATTTAAAACGAGTTGAAAATTGAATTTTCCGATCAAGAGAAACGAGTCGAATCTGAGTTAGTCAGAGGCGCAATGGAAGCCAAAAATGGCTAAGTCTTTTGAAGGCTTTTTGGGTGAATTAAATGAGTTTAATTCGTGGTTTAATGGGTTGGTTTTGGCCGGCCAAAGAGGGTGTTAAACCCTCTTTGGTGGCCGGCCAAATAAGAGGAGAAAAACCAATTTAATTGGTTTAATTAATAAAATAAATCTAGTATGATTTATTTTATAAATTATGGATAAATAAATTTGTATAGAGAAATTTATATAAATAAAATTTGTAGAAATTTATTCTTTTATGGAAGATTAAAATAATCCATGAATTGGTTTATTTTAATTTTATAAAATCAATTATGAATTGATTTTTCCATAATAAGAAAGTTTATAAATTTCTTATAAAATTTATTCCATAATTTAAAGAGAAGAAGAATTAGTTTTTATTATAAATTAGTTTATAATAAAGACTCGGTTTAAACGGAATGATTAATAAGAAAAATTTATAAGATAAATTTCTTATAACTAATTCCGTTAATTCGGTTTAGAGGGAGACTTAGCAAAGGAGTTGCTACTATATAAAGGAACCAAAGGCTAGCCCTTATTCCTAACAAATTAAGAGATTAAGAATTCTCTCTCTCTCTCTTAATCTCTCCTCTCCTCCTTCTCTTCTTCCTCCCTTAGGGCCGGCGCACCCTAGCTCCTCTAGGGCCGGCACCCAACCACAACCAAGGAGGTGGTGCCGTGAGCATTAAAGAAGAAGGAGAACCCGAACACGAAGAAGAAGAAGCGGATAGCGATTCCTCTCTTCCCGGAATTCGATTCCATTACTTCGTTGGTTAGTTTTCCATTATTTCTCTTATTCTTCTAGTTGTGCCTTCCGAGAATCTAGTAGTTCTCGTCGGCACAAAACTCGTGACTTTGTGAAGTCATCCCGAAGAGAACTCGGCGTGGACGCGAATAGAGGCGGAGCTTCCAAGGGACGCTACGGTTGGATCTCGTCCCTTACTTCGAGTTACGAGAGGTACTTAGTAAATTAGTTTACTTTTCCGCAAAGTTTTATTTTATGATTATGTCAACACACCATAAGATTGCATGCTAGATACGAAGTTAAAATAATTTAGGAAATTATTTTATGCAAACTCTTCCGCTGCACGTAAAAATTTTAAATTTTACGAACTCGTATCCTTGTCGACATGCACCCGGTCCCAACAGTGGTATCAGAGCCGGTTAGTGTTCGACTTAATCATATAATTGTTTTGTGGAAAACTTTGTCATGATCTCAATTTCGGAAAATTTTTCCAATTATGGAAACTTTCAAATTATAATAAATTTTAGAATTAGGAATTTCAAAGTTTGGAAATCCTCATGAAATTTCGCAAACGTTTGAAATTTTCTAGTTTCTAAATTTTTATAATAATTGTGAAAATTTCCCATCTTTGGAAACTTTCCAATTTTGGAAAATTTTCTATTTTAGAAATTTTCCAACTTTGGAAATATGTAAGTTTTCTTTGTACCAGAAACTTACAATTATTCTGAAAACCTATTTTCGAAATCTCGCAATTTTGGGCACTTTTCTTTTAGAAAGTCTAGACAAATTCATGGACAGTTAATTGACAATTAAATTTGAATTGGTTTTTAAATTGACAACAAAATTCTTTACTTTGGATTGAGCCTCGGGGAGCCGTCCAATTTAGAGTTAGTTGTTGTAATTTAATTTCCCAATTTTTAATTGAAATTGTCATGTTTGATTTGGATTGAGCCTCGGGGAGCCGTCCAATTGGATTTACGACAAATTATTTTCTTTGGGTATCTGAGCCTCGGGGAGCCACCCTTAGAAAACGATTTGTTGTAATTAATTAAATCCATGAATAAAATATGTTTTAAGAGGTAATGCTCTTACATATTATTGTCTCCAAAATTAATTAGGAAAATGGTTTCCTATAGAGTTTCTTAAATGAGATTTTCATGAAAATAATATGTGGTTGAATTAAGGGAATTATCTCTTAATTTAATAAGTTTTGATTTAGAGAAATCAAAGTCTTGAACATATTATTTCCCGAAATTAATTATGACAATTTAGGAAATTGTTTCCCAAAACAATTCCTTCAATATAGTATGAAATAGAATTAGGAAATCCGGTTCCTAATTCAATTAATGAGACTTGATAACTTGAGTCACATACATACTTTATTAAGGAAATCGTTAGTCATGACACATGTCATGAATGTGCTTAGAAAAGATGAGACCCAAAACCCCTTACAAAATATTAAGGCCAAACACCTTCCATTAATATGGTTAGAATCGGAGTTTTGTTTCTCGTTTGGGTTGATGGACACATCCATGCCCAACTTGAACCTCAACATGTTCAAACCATGGAATTAGTTTATGAATAATATAGTTGGAGTCAAAGGTCAATCCTTAGTTTTGGTTGTTGGACACATCCAAGCCTAACTAATCGGTTGAATGAGCTCCAACCATATTAAAACTATTTCTTGATTAATGGGTCAGCCTTAAGCTTGGAGCATCGATTTGTTGTGCCACAGCCAAGGTCGATGTAAAGAGAGGTGCAGTTGGGTGCTATGTAAAATGTTACATACTTGTTAATGAGTTAACAACCCAATGATTTATGCAAACATTCAATTAGTTGATAGCATAATGTGATAGTTACATATATGTGATATGTAATCGGTATAATTACCTACCTTCATAGCTAAGAAAAACTTGATGGCCACAGCCATGGTGATTCTTATCTATGGTTGGGTATCAACCTATTTGGAGATGTTCCTACGATCTCCCGAATTGATAATAAGGGTTATTCAATTTGAAAATAAATAGGATTTTATTTATGTATGTTGATACATTCTTTAATAAATCTTCTCACATAATCTCAATTTGTGTTTCTAGGATAATCACTCGATCATGTCTTCTCTGAACTTGCGTTCCATTTTGGACACCAATAAACTGACTGGGCCGAACTACATGGACTGGCTTCGAAACCTGAGGATAGTCCTCAAGGCAGAGAAGCTTGCTTATGTCCTTGAAGAACAACTTCCCACCCATCCTCCAGAAAATGCAACTCCAGACCAATTGTTGGCTTATCAGAAACATGTGACCGATTCTGAAATGGCGAGTTGCATCATGCTAGCCTCTATGGTACCTGAGTTGCAAAAGCAACATGAGCATATGGATGCTAATACCATCATCTTCCATCTTCATGAGTTGTTTGAAGAGCAGGCGAGATCCGAAAGGTTCGAAGTCTCCAGACTCCTCTTCACCACTAAGATGCAGGAAGGCACTTCTGCCTCGCAGTTTGTGTTAAGATGTTGGGGTACATTGAGCGACTGAGCGCACTCGGTTTTGCAATGGATCATGAACTAAGTATTGACTTAATTCTGAGTTGTTTGTCCAAGAGTTGTTCACAATTTGTGATGAACTATCGGATGAACAAACTGGAGACTACCATTCCTGAGTTGATCAACATGCTGAAGACTGTGGAGCCTTCTGTAAAGCCAGATCAAAAAGCAGTACTGTTAGTTGGTTCTCGAAGAAAGGTTCTAAGAGGAAGGCCAAAGAACAGAACAAAGGGAAGAAGAAAAAGGCCAAGAAAACTGAAAAAGAAACCAAAAGGAACTTGCCATCACTGTGGCAAGGAAGGTCACTGGCGAAGAAACTGCAAGATTTATCTTGAGTCCGTGAAGAAGAAGGCATCCGATGCCCCATCCTCTTCAGGTATCTTCGTTATTGAAATGTCACTCTATTTCCTCAGATACCTGGGTACTTGATACTGGGTGTAGCTCACATATATGTAATGACATACAGGGGCTAAGGAATAGAAGAAGGCTCGTCAAGGGAGAAGCGAATTTGCGGGTTGGAAATGGAGCAAGGATTGCTGCTATTGCCATCGGAACATATTTGCTAAAGCTCCCAACTGGACGTGTCTTAGAATTGGATAATTGTTATTTCGTTCCTTCGTTAATAAAGAACATTGTATCTATTTCATGTTTGAATGAAAAGGGTTATCATTTAACTTTCAGTAACAATTGTTGTTACATAACTTTAAATGGCGTTCTTTATGGGAATGGAACTTTGTGCAATGGCATCTACACGTTAGATTTATCCAGTGACGTTTTCAATATCGAAGTTAGCAACAACGTGCTCGAATAGATAATCGAATAGACTCCTACACGTGGCACTGTCGTCTTGGCCATATAAGTAAGAAACGCATGACCGAATTACACCAAATGTGGAATTTTGGAATCATTTGAACCCGGTTCATTTGATACATGCGAATCATGCTTAAAAGGCAAGATGACCAAATTACCCTTTCCCGGAAAAGGTAATCCAGTGGGAGAATTGCTTGG